>JAVQMG010000001.1:0-108925 GCA_032878915.1 Castanopsis chinensis
ATTTTGAAATCATTACATAAAAATCTCATTATCAAAACGCTCCAAGTTACATATCCAGAAAAATTTTAGTTAAATGAAATTTTTCTTAGATTTTTTTCTTGTGAGGACCTAATATATTGGTGAATGGACCAAAGTCAAAGGACAAATTTGGCTACAAACTTAGAGGTACCCTAAACAATTAACATGTACAACTAAGGTTACAACTCTCACTAAACAAATTAACATAGTTACATAATTTGAAATCTAACTATTGAATTATAAATTTTTTATGTTCTTAAAACGCATGACAAATTTCATGTCAATCGGATATGTTATTCATTATTTAATTTATAAATTTATTTTTTATGTATAATTTTAGACTAAAAAACTCAAATTTAAAAAATTTGATTAATGACATAATTATTAAATTTTTATTTTCTTAAAACTTTGCAAGTATTGAAATTATAAGAAGAAAATGTAATCTAATTGTGGATTCGTTAAAATTCACATATAATAAAAAAAATATTGAGTAGAGTTGTAATCTTAATCTACAACCAAGTTTGTTGCCAAAAACTTTTGTCCAAAGTGTTATTATGTTAGTCCTAAAAAAATTTAGGTTGGTCACAATTTTTTTGTAGGATAAAAAAATTATAAATTTCTTAAAGTTTATATATAATAATAATTATTATTTTTTCCAGGCCACGATGGTCCTGTGACTAACCTGAACCCAATGTGGAGCTGCCCCTGCCTCTCCATCTTCAATGTGAATAATTCTACCTGGTGGTTAACAATACAAAATTGACTGTACGTAGGAAATATGTGATCAGTTTGCAGCTAACTGATCCAAACTCTAGGATCTTTTTACTCAATTTTTTAAAATATAAATATATCAATAAATGAGATTGAAATTTCTTAAATTTTTTATAAAATATTATGAGAATAGCTAGTATTTATATTTTATATAAGTTGATGGTACGTGGATCGCTACTTAGTGAATTACATACATTAATACGCTATATATATATATATATATAAATAATTAATTAATTAACAAGCTTGCCACTTTTAATGTGCTATCTAGTTGGTAAAGCATATAATTTCAAGATAAAATTAGTAGAAGTAATAAAATATAATACATAGAACAGTAGAATAAAAAATGTGATTGACCTTAGCAAAAATTTGTTGAAGATTCATGCAAAATATTTGAGACCAAGACTTAGCTGTTGTTGTGTTGTATTCCAATTCTAAAACTTTTAATATTGTTAGGACATATGTGGTTCAAGTCTGTGAACATATGTCACTATTTTATGTAATTGGCTTATCCTTAGACAAAACGCACTTTACTTGTAATTGGGTAGATTTAGGATGAGTTTAACACTTCAGTTCAAGGTTAAGTGTTGAAGCCGTTAAAGTCTGTCTAAGAAACAAGCTGAGAAGTGCAAGATTTTAAAGCTCGACACATACCTCGACAGATACATCTATCGAGCTTTAAAGGAGCTGTTTTGCCCGAGCCTCGACAACTGTCTCGATACCTCTCGACACCTCTATCTGTCGAGAATTAAAGAAAACAGATTTCCAGGTCTGTTTCAAGTCTAATCCGTGAGTGTGTCTTTGGGACTTCTTTTCTCCTAACCCTAGACATATAAAAAGATTATTTTAAGGGCCGTCAATAGAGAGATCACAGAAAACAAGTTGCACATTCTTTGAGAACTTGTTGTTCATGCAATTTGTGATCTAACAGACAAAGTTCGTGCCCTAGTTCATCCTTGATGATTTGAAGAACTTTGCAGCCAACTCTCTCTCTCTCCATAGTTGGTAATTGAAGTCGCGTACTGGGATCCGCGCATTTGGTTAGTCACGTACTTGGGAGCCGTGCATTAAAAGGAGAAACTGTCACTACAGAACAAGTCCAATTGGGTATTGGGGTAAGAGTTCAACTGTAGGTTGGTGAGTTACTGGGATTCCTTACTTGTAACTGCTTGTTGTGATAATAGTGGAGTTTCGGGAGTGGTGACCTTAAATCACCCGGTGGGGTTTTTGCCGTAAGGGTTTTCCCCATTCGTGAACAAATCACCGTATTATTTACTTTCCGCTGCTTAACTTAGTTTCGGTGATTTGTTTGTGCTGCCACGTGATATTGCATGTTAATTTGATTAATTAAGAACTGGGCTAATTAATTAATCTAAATTATCACAAGGGGTCAACGCGTTTGTGGCCTGTCAAGTGGTATCAGAGAAAGCACACTCTGATTAGGGTTTAATCTATTGTGTGTGATCCATTGACCGCTGCTGTCATGGATAGAGGACAATCTCTCATTATACCTCCTTTATTTGATGGCACTAACTATGCATACTGGAAAGTACGCATGAGAGCTTTCTTGCAGTCTTTAGATGAGAAAGTGTGGCAAGCTGTGGAGATAGGCTGGACCAAGCCTACAGAAGCGCCGGCCGACTGGGATGAAGCTAAGATCAAGGCGGCCAACTTCAACAGCAGAGCATTGAATGCCCTATTCAGTGCAGTCACCAATGAGGAGTTCAAGAAAATTTCCTCAACTGAAACTGCTAAGGAAGCATGGACCATTCTCCAGACAACCTATGAGGGCACCAAGGCTGTCAAAGATTCAAAGCTGCAGAGGCTCACCACACGCTTTGAAGAAATTAAGATGGAGGAGGATGAGTCATTTGATGAGTTCTATGCCAAGCTCAAGGATATAGTGAACTCAGCCTTCAATCTTGGGGAGACCATCCTTGAACCCAAGATAGTAAGGAAGGTGCTTAGATCGCTGCCCGAAAGATTCCATGCTAAGATCACGGCGATCGAAGAGTCGAAGGATATTGACAGAATTCCTTTGACTGAGCTGGTTGGAAACTTGCAAACCTATGAGTTAGGGCTAACTAGGTTAGGCAAGTCAAGCAAGGGCAAGAGTTTGGCACTGAAGGCCAAGAGCAGTGATACGGATGACTCGTCAGATGATGAAGATTCCAAGATGAAGTCCTACATCACAAGGCAATTCAAGAAGTTTATGAAGAATGCCAACGGAAAGGGCTTCAACAAAGACCGTAGACAATCCGGTTCATCACAATTCAAGAATTCAGATAAAGGGAAGAAGGATATCAAGGATGGCGGTCAGTACACTGTTCCTGCTGGGCCAAAATGTTTTGGGTGTCAAGGCTTCGGACACATGAAACAAGAGTGTCCTACGTACCTCAAGAGCATAGGGAAAAGCAAGGCACTTGCTGTTACCTTAAGCGACACAGAGCCCGAGGATGATTCCGAAGATGAAGACGACGGAATCTTGAATGCCTTCACTGCCACTGTTAATCCTACTGATGGGGTTAGTGAAAAAGTGGATGAAGAAGAAGAATTGGTGGATTCCAAGTGTGAAATTATGGATGATCAAGATGATATCCATACCGCCTATGAGAAGCTATACAAGCTTTCTGAGAAGCATGAGAAACTATATAGGCTGGCCACCAAGAAGCTCAGTGATGTGGAACTCAACCGTGAGGAGCTGTCCACAAAGGTCGATGAAGCGAATCAAACCATTGGAGCATTGAGGTTCGAAAACAATTTCTTGGTTGAGAGGACCAAGAAGCTTGAAGCAGAGCTGTTTCAAGTCAGAGCACAACTGGAGAGGACATCAAGTGCTAAACTGGACGAGATGCTGAGTGCTCAGAGACATTCTTCAGATCGTACTGGATTGGGGTATGAATTCTCTATCTCTAATACTCCTACTTCTAGTATTACTGTGTTTGTTCCACCTGCTAATAACATTGAAAAAGAAGAAAAGAATGTTAAAACTGAATTAGCTAGTGAGAACGGAGACAAGGGCAAGTCCATCCTAGGAGCACCCCCTAAAATTGAGCAAAAGGAATCTAGAAATCCTAGGACTAAGAAGACTAACACTCAAAAGGCCAAACAGAAGAACTCGCATCTCTGTTATCATTGTGGTGCTGCCGGTCACACTCGACCTAATTGCTACAAGTGGCATGCCACTCAACAGAGCAATGGCACAATAGCATCTGGGAGCCAGAATCAGCTTCAGTCTTCTCTCGTTCCTCTTGGAGACATTCTAAAAGCCCTCATGTTCCTTTCGAACTTGAACGGTTCATATTCCTCTCCCTCTTCACCGACTCAAGAATCGACCAAAAGGAAAGGATCTTCCAAAGTGTGGAAGGCAAAGGGATCTAAGTGATTTTAGTCACTTCTTCTTCTCTCTCCTGTTTTTATGTGTTGCATTACTTGTGTGTTTCTTTACTGTTTTGAGTCAGTCTAGTTTTATGCATTGTTTTGCTTTACATGTTTTTGTTTGTGTGTTTTCAGTTTTGTGTTTTAATTTTTGTTTCTCTAATAAAAAATAATAATAAAAAAATTGAAAAATTGAAAAATACAAAAACAGTGTGTGTTTGTGTGCATTAGTTCATGTGAACTTTTAAAATGGCCATTGAAACAGAGTTTTCTAAACTTTGTATTACCTGTAGCTTAGATGAGCATTCTTCTGCACAATTAAGCAAGTGAGCTTTGTAGCTCTTTGTTTGTGATGAGTAAGGTTAAGTGATCTCTTCTTCTTAACACTCGTATCACTCTGTTTGACGGGTTGAACTAGAAAATCCTAAGAGAAAGGCATAAATAATCATCTCACCACTGTTACTCGCCAATCATAATATGACATCTGTATGCTTCTGCATAGCAAAAATGCAATGTCAATGACACCTGTATGCTTCGGCATAGCAAAAGTGCAGTGTCAAAAGCTTAACATAATTGGGTATTTCTTTTCTTTCTCTTGTATGCCCATGCATGATATGCTTGTTTAAAAAGAAAATATGCAAAGAAATAAAAAGGCAAAAAGATTAAAAAATGCCTTAAAATATGGTTGCAAGCGTGTTTTCTAGGAGATGTGGGAGTTATAGGATGTACCTCGAAGGTGATAGTCCCCATCAAACGGTTGTGATTGTGTGTGACTTAAAGTGATTTTCTCATATCTCAAATCGTCATAACTTTGAGACACATATGCAATCTTGCGATGTTTTCACACACGACACGCAATACTCTTTGCTATTCTTGATACATGTGCAGGTACAATGTGATTTGGCCATCAAAAAGTTTACATGCTTTAATGTATGCTCACTAAACTGTCTAGACTTGTTTTTGAAACATAAAATTGGTTAGACTTGTTTAGTGTGTGTGTGCATGTTTTGAGATACATGTGCATCAATTTTCTTGTTGAGAGATGATTTTGAGAGCTAAATGTGTTGGTTGTATCTTTGGTTGAGTTGCATGCATGATTGCATTCATGTCTGTGTTTTTCCTCTTTTGAAAAACTGCTTTTAAAGGCATCTCGACACCTCCTCGATACCTCTCGACACATGAGCTATCTGTCGAGCTCCTTAGACTCTTTCTTATCGCAGTCTCGACAGATACCTCGACACCTGCTGGATCGATCGAGAAACTTTCTGTTTGCTCGATAGCTTCTCGATAGCTGCTGGATCGATCGAGGTTCCTTCTTGTTTATTCTTCTTCCTCGATAGCTGATCTCGACAGCTTCATCTGTCCATGTGTATTTCTCGACACATGCCCTCGACAGCATTCTCGACACCTCCCGATAGCAGCATCTGTCGAGATTTAATGGGAAGCTATATATTGGATTCTCGCGATTTTGCTTCTCATTTGCTTGATCTCTCTCGCTCGAAACTCACTGTTCTCTCTCAAAATCTCTTCCTTTTCCCTCCAAACCTTCTCCCAAGAATTTCTCAAGAGTTTCTTTGCAATATTCATCTCTTGGTAAGCATTTTATCCATCTTTTTCATGCATTTCATTGTTTTAAAACCCTAGGTTTTGTGTTTTTGAAAACTTTTGGGAGTTTTCACAATTGTTGGGATTTTCATGAAATTTTTGGGTTGTTTTTCTAGTTTTGATCTTCAAAACCACATGCATTGCATCACATTGGCATTCTAATTGTACTTTCATGCATTTAGATGTGTGCAACTCTATTGTGTGCTGTTAAGTTTGGATTGGGCTGAGCCCATGATGTTTTTAGGTTGCATGTCACATGTTCATGCATTCTCATGCATACGTTCTTTTCATTTCAATATTATTCTGCCAATATTGAACTGTTTGAAATTTTTCTGTGTGTTTTTTTTCTCTCCCCCTCTCTATGGTTGCGTTAGCTGTGTCTATGGCACCTAAGCGTAAGTCCATTCCGTCCCAAAACCCTCTGCGTTCTAAGGGACAGTCTTCTTCTGATTCTACCCCTCTTTCTGTTCGGTTCCGTGATGAGAAAGCCCACAAAGACTTCTCGGAGAACTTTTCTAAACGCGGTGTTCATTCGGAACGCCACGTAGTCCTGGCAGACTTTGCCGACACTGACCTTCCCGATGTCATTCACACTCGGGGATGGGAGTCACTGTGTGACGTCCCGGTCACTTGTCCTCTCGTGTTGATTCAGGAGTTTTACTCCAACATCCACGGGATAGATTCTTCAGTACCTTCTTTCTACTCTAGCGTCCGAGGTACGCGCTTCTGTGTCACCCCAGAGCTGGTCTCTGAGGTTCTCCATGTCCCTAGGGTGGATCATCCCGATTACCCTAGCTGTGAGCGTCTCTGGACTGTGTCCAAAGACGAGATGATCTCGGCGTTCTGTGAGCGTCCTACTTCTTGGGGAGATCACATGTACACACCATGTCGACCTTTTGCTAAAGGTCCTCGTTTCCTTAACATGGTGATGACTTTTGTTTTACACCCTCTCTCTCACTATAACTCTATCACCGAGCCTCGCGCTCGATTTTTGTTGTCCCTCTTAGAGGATATTTCTATAGACTTTCCTTCACATTTCATCTTTTGTATTATCGATGTCTATAGAGATACGGCCACCCGTGATAAGCTCATTTTCCCTTCCGCTATCACGAGGATTCTAAGTCGTTTTTCCATCCCTTTCCCCTTGTCCGATCCTTACCGCGTCATGTCCGCCATAGACGCCGCTACCGTAAAACGTAGCGAGGCACAGTTCCGATCGCGACAGACTGACGATGCCACTCCTTCCACCCGTCCGGCCACCTCCAGATCCGCTCGAGCATCTGCTTCTACTTCTTCGAGCGATGTCAGCTTGGGAGACATCATGGCGCAGCTACAGCGCATGGATTCTCGCCTAGATACACTCTCCACGGAGTTGTATCAGGTGAACGTTCGTGTTGGTCGCATCGCCAGGCGACAGGCGACCATGGGCGGCTTTACTGCAGAGGCTTCTCCTCCGCCACCTCATGTGTCAACTGAGACCGAGGCTGATGATGATGGCGATGATGATGATGCTTCCGATGATGATGATGGAGATGCTAGCTCTTCAGATGAGATGTCTACTTGACACTCTACCCTTTGTCACTCGTGACAAAAAGGGGGAGTAGTTTAGTATGAGAGTAGTCATACTTAGGGGGAGTGTTAGCATAGGACATAGGACATTTTTGTTAGGGAGAGTGTGCATTGAGGGATGTAGTGAGGTGATCATATGTTTTTCTTTCTCATCTGTATACATTGATCATGTATTGACATACATTGTAGTTATTCTCTTCTTATATATGATGATGTATGTTTCTCTTATGTTTCTCTTTCACCTACCTCTCATGTGTTGTTTCTTCTCTATCTTTATACACATGTTTCTTTACTTGTATGCAATCTATTATTTCTGTTTCACACAAAGATGCCTTGATGTGTTTTGTTTATAAGTGTTTCAGAAATACAGGTTGTCAAAGTCTTCTTGCCATGAACTCTCTTCTTGCAAAATTTTTCAAGAGTTTGTGTTAGGATAGATTTTACTGTATGTAACAAGTGAATATGAGTTGAGTGATTTATGACTTCTCTCATATCTTCATTTGTATGTTGTGGTTTTGTCACGGATTGCCAAAGGGGGAGATTGTTAGGACATATGTGGTTCAAGTCTGTGAACATATGTCACTATTTTATGTAATTGGCTTATCCTTAGACAAAACGCACTTTACTTGTAATTGGGTAGATTTACGATGAGTTTAACACTTCAGTTCAAGGTTAAGTGTTGAAGCCGTCAAAGTCTGTCCAAGAAACAAGCTGAGAAGTGCAAGATTTTAAAGCTCGATACATACCTCGACAGATACATCTATCGAGCTTTAAAGGAGCTGTTTTGCCCGAGCCTCGACAGCTGTCCCGATACCTCTCGACACCTCTATCTGTCGAGAATTAAAGAAAACAGATTTCCAGGTCTGTTTCAAGTCTAATCCGTGAGTGTGTCTTTGGGACTTCTTTTCTCCTAACCCTAGACATATAAAAGGATTATTTTAAGGGCCGTCAATAGAGAGATCACAGAAAACAAGTTGCACATTCTTTGAGAACTTGTTGTTCATGCAATTTGTGATCTAACAGACAAAGTTCGTGCCCTAGTTCATTCTTGATGATTTGAAGAACTTTGCAGCCAACTCTCTCTCTCTCCATAGTTGGTAATTGAAGTCGCGTACTGGGATCCGCGCATTTGGTTAGTCACGTACTTGGGAGCCGTGCATTAAAAGGAGAAACTGTCACTACAGAACAAGTCCAATTGGGTATTGGGGTAAGAGTTCAACTGTAAGTTGGTGAGGTACTGGGATTCCTTACTTGTAACTGCTTGTTGTGATAATAGTGGAGTTTCGGGAGTGGTGACCTTAAATCACCCGGTGGGGTTTTTGCCGTAAGGATTTTTCCCATTCGTGAACAAATCACCGTGTTATTTACTTTCCGCTGCTCAACTTAGTTTCGGTGATTTGTTTGTGCTGCCACGTGATATTGCATGTTAATTTGATTAATTAAGAACTGGGTTAATTAATTAATCTAAATTATCACAAAGGATCAACGTGTTTGTGGCCTGTCAAATATATTAACCAGTCGTCCTTGAAAAGTTAGCAACTGCCTAGCCAATAGATAGTCCCACTTTATTTCTGTCTCAACGTACTAACTCAACCGAATAGTGAAGACATCTTGCTGACAAAGAATGATGACAAAAAGCCTCCAATATCTTTCACTGTCCACACTGTTCCAAACTCATGACTTGTTGAACAGGATCTCTTACCACTTCCACAAGTGATTCTTTGATAGTGTTAAAGTTAAAGGTGAAGAAGAAAAACAGTGAAAAGAAGTGGAAGCATAAGAAAAGAGATCAGAGGAGACATGCAAAGAGTTACGTGGAAAGCACATATATCTTATTATCTCCCCCAAATATATGCAACATGGTCACTATTCTTTCTCGGCATTTACTAAGTGCTTTTGCCTCAGTTGGCTCTGCTGAATTAGCTATAACTTTCTTTGTCATTGCCTTTACTCTTTCCCCTTACCAGATCCTTGCTGAATATAGCCATGCATGCATCCATGCAAGTACATCAAGCGTCTGGTAAGCTTCATGGTTATGCCAAACTTTTTCATTTAAGAGTTTTGTTCTAACTTTACCATGAAGTCCCTTAAATTTAGGGGCGGAGCTGCACTTAGCAATGGCCCCTCCAAATTTTTTTTTAAATTCGTAATGTATGTATATTTTGCAATTTAAAAAAAAATATATATATTAGATATTAAAATCAGTAGTTGGCCGGCCTCTCCAAAAAATAAGAGCAGGCCCCTGCAAAAAAGAACTGAACAGCTAATAGTTCGGTTCAAAAAAAAAGGTTGCTAATAGCAGCAAACTATATATCCACCTTGTAGCAAATGAAAAGTACTGCTTGTTTTCAGTTCTTTCCTTTCTTCATTGGTAAGTTTTGGTTGTTGAGTTCAAATAATAAGTTTTTAATAAAAGAAAATTTCTCTTAGAGTTATTGAAAGGTCGGATTTGTGTGAAAACATAAGAACTTGTTCAGAACCGTAATAAAAATTATGACTAAATTGCTTTTACTTTAACTTAAACTAAATGCGGAATAAGAATAAATGAACGCAAACAACCGATAAAACTACCCTAAACCATATTTATCCAATATCAACAATAAAAGATAAGCTTAGAGAGTAGGGGAAGAGAGATATAAACACAAGATAACACCGAAGATGTGTTATCGAAGAAGAAACTGAAAAACTCGGTAAAAACCTCTCTGCCGCCCTCTAAGCAGTAAATCGATCCACTAGAGAATAAAGCTAAAGTATACGAATAATAAAAGACCCATTCAAGCCTAGTCTACCCAATATACTTGAGCCCTCTAAGCTCCTTCTACCAACAGGCTTCTTAGAACCTTGTCTTCTCCAACTTTCCCAGATCCCGCAATTCAGCCCGATTGCATCCGCCAATGAATGACTCATTCCAATACTTTTTAGTAGCACCAACATCTTACTTGACACTCAAATTGGGTGTGGTAAGTGCTTAAGCTATCAACTTCTCATAAATTTAGAGATGGAGAGGTAGGAATAGAGGAAAATCACAAGAAAATGTGTAGATAATTGAGGGTATACCAATCTCTAACTCTCAAGTGTATTTTCTAAAGTTTTCTCTCTAAAAAACACTATGTACAATATGTGAGTAATGAGAGTATATATAGTGTGGGTAAAAACTTCGTAAAACAAAATATGACATTTTTCCAAACAGAATGTTTCACGAGTATTTCGCGGGAAGACCTTACCCGTGAGACACTTGCAAAATCCTCCAGGTTGGCATGACTCTTCGCCTTCCAGTCATGTGTTCTACACGTGGCTCTTTCGCGGGATAGTTTCTTGCGAGGCACTTGCGAAATTCACTTCTTCATCGTTTTAAGCTTGAATCTTCACACTCTCTTACACTCAACCCTTATAATTAAAAACCACATAAATACAAGAAAATATGATTGAGAAAATTACAATAAAATTTGGTACGGAATTAGAGCTAACACAAAATAGTTATAAATTATAACTTTACAGTTATCTTATTTTATTTGGGACTAAGTCTTTTCATTTTTTTGTTAAATTTTAAATTGGTTGTCAATACTTGATTTAGTCACAAAATATTAAATGCAAAAACAACGAGGAGGATATGTAATGTTAGGGGGTGACAGTACTTAAAAAGCAATCTTGTCTTGGACACACACACACATATAAACTTTTTATTTTTATTTATCAATTTTGGACTAAGTCTTTATTGTTATCGTTGTTGTTAAGTTTCTAATTTTTTTCCAATGCTTAATTTAGACTAAAAATGTTGAATAAAAAAAAGAGGATATATAATGTTAGGTGTGATATTACTCCAAAAATGAGAGATTTAAAAAAATTACAAATAAATAATGGTAGTAAATTTTTGTACATATTGATGGCAAAGTAGACAATTTGTGTATATTCATTAAAGTTTATAAAGATGATAATATATATATATATATAGAGAGAGAGAGCTGTGTAAATGTATGTATATATGAATATGTAATTCGGCCACCCCAAACTAAAATTTCTAACTATGCCCTTGCTTAAATTAACCAAACTTTGAGAAGATTTTACATTTTCTGATCTCCTTCTATATTTTTCTCAAAAATTCCAGCTATTAGAAATTTTGACCATTATAGAAAACTAAGCAATCAACTTCAAAATTTGGGACTAAGATTATAGTGTTGTTATTTCGAAAACTTAATTAGCAATGAATTCAACACGGTATTTAATAATGAAATATAAATCTCGTTGTAGTTATTGGAGTTGAGGCCAAATCTTGATAGGCCAAGTTCCTTTTGGTATCTTCTTTCTTTAGGGAATTTTGCATTTATTTAACTCAAAAATGATATAGAATGACTCATTGAAAAGGAAAGGGACTTTTTTTTTGGGACTTTAAAGTCTTTAATTATTTGTTATATTATTTGTTCACTCAATTGATTTGTATCTTCAGGTCCAAATTCCACTCACGCAAACTTACATGCAAATCCAATGCTATCTTGCTAGCTAAAAGTATGACTTTTAAATTCATTTAAAAAATGGACAATCAAAAAAGACATTTGGAAAACTTTTAAAGATTGTCTAAGATCTCTAATGGGATAGGGTCATTACTAAGAAACTTCTTTCTAGGGATTGAATTCATTTATATTATGTTCCTGTCTACATCTACTTGTACATGTGTGTATATATGTTTAATGAGTTTTACTAAAATGTGCCCTTCTAAGGTTCAAATTCAATTATTTAATGTACCTGTCTACATGTACATGTATATGTGTGTATATATGTTTAATGAGTTTTACTAACGTGTGCTCTTAAGGCATATATTAGACTATTAGTAAACCATTTTATGAATCTTTTTATGAAAAAAAAAATGAAAAAGTAATTAAATATTTTTACAGCCTTTTCAATTCTCCTTAAAAATTTTCTCAAAATGGATAATTAATATATATTATAAGAGCATATATATATATATATATAACTTTATGTCAATGTTAGAAACTTTTTTTTTTTTTTTTTTGATAAGGTTATAAACTAAATTTTGGTTGTTAGAGCAACTGCATCAGTCGATGCAAAAATTTTGGAAATTTTGCCAAAAAAAAAAAAAAAAAAAAACCTACTTTTTCGATTTTACACACTTATTTTTACAAAACACCTACATCAGTTTGTCTATTCTACACATTTGTTCAATAAAATATTCATTCTTTTACAATTTTTTTATTATTTTCTTCACCCTTCACACTTCTCTCTTCTCTTGAAATCCTCTCACACACAACCCAAGCCACCATCAGTGATCAATCCACCATCATCAAGCACAACCACTGCAGACTGTGCACCATTATTAGCCACTAATCAAAAACCAGATCATCAAGCACCATCATCAAGCTCTCCCCTCACCCACTAATCAAACAAAGAATAAAAACCATCAAAACCCCAAAATTCATCAAAACCACCAAAACCTTCAAAAGTCATTAAGCTCTCCCTTCACACTACTCTCTTCTCTCTGAAATTCTCTCACACACAACCCAAGCCAACAATTTCAACGATCAATCCATCATCATCAAGCACGGCCACTCTGCCACAATTTTTTATTATTCCCTCCCTTACTGCCCCTCTCTCTCACAGACCAAATCACATTCAGCAATGATCGCTCCACACCCATTCAATCCAAAACCCACTCCATACCCATTTGATGTTCAATGGCATTATTTGACTGGGTTTGATGCACTGGTTTGATGATCGACGGCAGTGGAGGCATGATTTGATTAAATGAGGAAAAGGGAGAGTGAGGTGATAGTGAGAGCAACAGAGATAGTGAAAGAGAAAAAATTATTAAAATATTAAATGCAAGTGCTACAGTAATCTTGCATATATGCACGGTTGCTGTAGCAATTATTCATTTATGCACAATTTTACACGTACTAATATGGATGTTTTTTGAGTTAAAATGTATAAAATGAAGGAATTTTTGTATTTTGGAAGACTTACTCGTTAGAGATGTTGGCCCAGATTTATAGACTAATAGTACTAGTACTATTGTACCAAAGACTTGTTACGCAAATTTTTACTTGTACTACAACTTCACACTATAATTACGAGTTTTTTAGTGGTACAATGAAGATGATAATTCTCCATCTTCAAGAAGCCCCAATTGGGGTCCTAGTCATTTTCTTCATCCTCTGCACCTCCATGAATTTTTTTACTTTCATCTCATTTGTGATCTTATTATTATTATTATTATTATTATTATTATTATTATTATTATTATTATTATTATTATATGTGTGTATCTATGTATATATGTATGACCCACTCATCACTTCACTAAATAATTTTCAAACATCAACTTCAGCATTTGCTTCTCCAAATGTCAAACACATGCAAAGACAAATTTGTTAGTTTTGACATGTGTATGATGAGATTTTTCAAATAAGATTAGTGGTACCATATATTAGACTACGAAGATTAATTTATGCATCTAATCTAACTAGATGTATTTGTCATACCAAATCTTACTTAAATATGGTTGTTTTAGTAGGTTAGTATGAAGTACTAAATAAAAATATATAGACTATCAATTGAATTAATAAATAAAAGGAAGAAAAAATCACTGACCATAATATAAATAAATAGAAATTAAGGCAAATAGAAATGAAAATAGAAAAGAAGAAATGGAGGAGTAGAGAGATTAAGGAACACTTCCACGTGAGTGATAAGGTAGGTAGAAAATAAAAATTGAAAAGGTGAAGTAATAAGCTTCTATAGGGAGAGATTGAGAAAGACTAACAAAAGAGTCAAACATAGTTAAATAGATTTGAAAGAAACAAGGAGACTTGAGGGCCAGTCAGTTTCATTTGAAGGGCCCAATTCAAACAAATATTCTTTAGGGCCCGCTCATATAGGTTGAAAATTCTCTATTGCGTGCTTGTGTTCCTGGAACCATTTTTTCTTAATTTTTCAACTATTTTAAAGCGAATTGAGTTGTTTTGAGGAAGGCATAAGATTCTGGATTACAATTTTGATAAATTGGATCCAAACATTCAACGCTAGAGAAAGTTTACACCAAATCAACTTAGATTTATAAACTATTTCTACGTGGAATTTCAAGGTTGTGGAATTCCTCATTCATATATATATATATATATATATATATAGTTGTGTTCAAGTTGCACTTAGTGTAATTCGATCTAAACAATGTTATACTATCCATTATTTTTTATTTAGATGTGAATTTTGATAAATTCACTACTAGATTACATTATCTTCATACATTCTCCATTTTTACAAAATTTAAAAATAATCAAAGATCAATAGTCATGTCATCGGACAATTGTTTAAATTTAAGTTTTTGTAATTTAAAATAATGCATAAAAGATGAATTTATGGATCGAATGGTAAATTATATCTGATTGGCATGAAAATTGACATACATGTTAAAAACCTGAAAAACATGTAATTCAATAGTCGGATTTTCAAATTATGAATTCAATAACAAGTTAATGGGAGGTGTATCTCTCTCTCTCTCTCTCTCTCTCTCTCTCTCTCTCTCTCTCTCTCTATATATATATATATATATATAATGGAAAAACAAGAGTGAGTGGGTTTAGGTTATCCACTTTAGATTTAGTGTGAGAAAAATCCTAAAACCCTGAAATTTTAATTGAAAAACGAACCGATTCATTTGCCAAAAACAACATAGATTCTTAATAGTATATAAGTTCTTTTAGGTTTTAATTAGGTAAAGGAAACAAAAATCAATGACCCTAATATTAAGCTGGTTAGCTTTAAGGTTGATATCATACCAACCCAAATTAACCTAACCAAAGTTGCAGTTAGATAACACTTAGCTCTTATAGATTTGAGCTTAATTAATATGTTGTAAACATCAAATTCCAATAGAACCAGTGGTATTAACTATTAATACACTTGATAAACTTTTGTCTTTATTGGTATTACATGTAATTTACCGTTAATTGGACTCCCATCATCAAATAGATGTATAACAAATAAAATTTGCATGAGATACTTTTTGTCCATGGTATCTAAATTATTGGGAATGTGGTAGAGAATCTGAATGTCCGAGAATATATAAATATATCCACATTTAATTAGTTTGATAAGAAATTTGATAAGATTTCTAAGAATGTGCTGCATTAGGTTTATTTTTACGAACCTTTTACATACATACATACATACATACACACACACACACACATATATATATTATTCTCTCAAAAATATCCTTAGATTTATATATATAATTTCACTTAGTTTTATAAATATTATATATATATATATATTAAGTGTCTTACCTATCACCTTTACCTTTGTGTTGCTTTTTTTTACAAATAATAGTAAGAAGAAAATATAAGCTGTGAGTTAAGTTAAATATCCTAAAATCATAGTCTAACATTAGCATCTATAAGACTAAATTAATTATTTCAATTTTTTAAAGGTTTATCTTGATTGGCTTATCAATCAAAAATTTTTGTGTGGATATATATATATATATATATATATATATATATACACACACACATACAAAGTTGAATACATAACATATATACACTAACTTTTATTTTAATTAGAAAGAGTATTCTTTCTTTAAAAAAATAAAATAAAAGTTAGAAATAGTATTAAATTGGATATAAATCTATAATTATCACTTAAAATAGAGTGTGTCTATATACATATATATATATATATTATGTATGTAATTTAATGTTTTTATATATATTCTATTTATAATTTAATTCTTTTATATATTCTACTATCATCTTTTAGACAAACAATACTCATTGCACTCATTTAATTTATATATTTTTCCTCATTCTTATCTTATCGATAACAGAATCACCTACTTTTTAATAATAAAAAAACACCTAATTAATTAGGGATAATAAAATACTTCCATCATGCACACTACCCTTTTCCAATCCCACATGAACTTTTCCCATCATAAAAAGAATACAAGGGGGTAATGGAAAATCCATGATCTGATTATGATCCCACCTAGTCTGATTGTCATCGTACACATTACCATACAAAGACATAACACTAAATATGAGAGATTGGACATTAACAAGATATAAATAATTAAAAAAAAATAATTAAGAAAGGATATTGAAACTTTATTCCATTCACGAGTAGACTCAATAGAGCCGCACAATACTACTAATACAAATTGAACACAAAATTTGTGTGATACTGTATCAGCGTGCCACTCCCCCCCCCCCCCCCCCCACCACCCCACACCCCACACACACGTATGCCTTTTAGTTTTTGTTTTATGTTTTTTGTGGGTGGGTCTTCTTGGCTGGGCTGGGCTGGGCTGGGCTGGTTATGGCTGTGCTTAATTTTTTTTTTTTTTTAATCTTGTGTTTTTATATATATTTTTTAGTTATTGGTAATATAATGAATAAATCTTTATTTATGCAGGTTGAGATTGCTAAAAACTTGTTATTATTTGGTAAAACTGCAACAATACCTTTTATATAAATCAGGTTCAATTTATCATTTGCTCTACACTTGAAAGTTATTTTTTATTTTAGTCTTTATAAATATATTTTTTGATTAGAAATGTCTACTATAAATAATTGAGTCTCAAAAAAGATCAATGAATAAATTTATTTTTTAGTAATAAACAAAATATAATACAAAATTTAGATGAAAATATTACAAATGAGCAAAAAATTCACCAAAAAGAGTTAGTCAATTGAAAAGGAAATGTTAGAAGAACTTGAATACAAAAATTTAATTGGTCAATTTGCATGTCAAAAGGCAAGAAAAGTAGATTTTAAATGAAATATATTATAATATAAAAATATTAAATAAATATTAATTTAATTAATACATAAGTATAAAAAATGCCCCATTTTAGTTCTCGCCTTAGGCCCCAAAATGTCTAAGGTCGGCCCTGGCATAGAGCATATGAGAAAGAGAGAAGGAGTGAATTTTGCAAGGAGAAAGTGTCTTTTGGTCTACATGCTAGTTCCGTGGAGTAGGACTCTCACAAGGATTTGTAGCACCCATCCGTAAGGAAGGAGGTGTTGTCACGTTGTGGCTCACATGTATGTGATCTGGCAATAATTTTTGGTGTAGCAATTTTTAGCCTTAAATAAGGATCTAGGTTCACTTATCTTTATCGAATGTCACTGCATTGTGTGGAGTACAAACATTTTTAGATTAAATCAATATCAAATTTAGAAGCTGTTAACAAAAGGAATAATGTACTGTGGTTGCAGTATTTCACTATTTGTGTTGTGTGAGCGTTGAATAGTGACATTCCTCCAAAAAGCCTCATTACATTGTATTATTATGTTTTTAGAAATGCTTCAATTTTTATATTACATGAATGTAAAGGATTCTTTTTTGAATGATTTCAAATGTTTTTGTGAATCCCACAATGTCTACCATGGGATGACTCTCTTGAGTGCTGCTTGATGTGAATACTCTTACACATAAATATGATAATATGTCACTAGATCATGGTTTGGGTAAAGTCTAAGCAAAGATGGGAGCTAGTCGTCACTTGAGTTAGGTCTAAGAACCATTCTTTTGATGTCTATGTAGAGGTGAAATCACCAAACTTTAAGTCTTTTGAAGTTAGAATACGAACTTGGGAATGTGTTAAGCAACTATGCACACCTAAGTTAAAGGACTAGCCTCCACTTGTACTGCTTAGCCATTTTCTAACAAGGTCCCACTAAGTTGGTTCCCTTCTATGCATGTAAAATTCTCTCTCACACACACATATATGGGATTAAATACATAAACTATAGGCTCAAAGATCAATCACTTAGAGGTGGGTGTCCTAATTTTAGGGCTTCATTTATAAAACCCTTATTGGAAAATTTCAATTTCAAAGTTGCTCAGACATCACCTTGACAAGCACCACATGTGAATCACTTTTATTTAAAGAAAACCAATGAGAGAAAGCAGAAATTTAGGGTTTCTCTGGGTCTAAGGCATATGCTTAGGTAGGGACTAGAGTAGTGTACAAACTACACAATGCTTCAAGATGCATACACAATGGAGGGCTACGTGCACGCATTTGTAACTCTAATTTCTATATCTCCACTATCTTAACATGCAATTACTTCTAAACTAGGAATGAAAAGAAAGTAGAGAAATAAAAATAAATTAAACTTAAGATTTCAAAGTGAAGAAAGAAAACAAAGTAAATGATTTTTTTTTAATTTAATAAAAAAAAAAAAGAGGAACTTACATTAACTGCTTGAAGATCCTCTTAAATCTTGATCATTTGAGCAAAGCCAACTAGCCAAGGCATAGAATGTACAAAATGCGGTTACATATGAATATCAAATAACAACATTCTTGTTGTTTTGAAAGCTTCACTTTGCATTAAGCTCCAACCCTAGTACTTCCAATAGTTGAACTTTGACTTTGACCCTTTTAAGATTTCTTTTATAAATAAAAAGTGCTTTGGCTTTTCATATTGCTATAATACTCATAAAATCATGGATGTAGAACCATAGTTTAAAAACTGGACCGGACCAGCCGGTCCAACCGATTCAACCGGGAATTGGCCTTCAATCCAGTTTGATTATGAGTTAAAACCAAAAATTACTTAAAAACCCAAAAAAATCAAAAACCAGCTGATTCAAATGGGAACCGACACGGTCAAACTGGTTAATGCCCGATTGGGTTGAAAACCTAAACTACATCGTTTTGCCTTGCCTAAACTACCTCATTTTGGAACAATGGAACCTAAAAACTAAATCTTAACCCTAAACACCTGATTCACCCTCACTCTCACTCGCGCCTCTCACTCTCAAGTCGCGTCTCTCAGTCTCTCATGCCTTTCGCCCCTCTATCTCACTCTCACTCTCACCCCACTCAAGCTCACAAGTCACGGCCTTTAATCTGATCTGCTTCTCATCGTCACGGGTCACGCCTCTCGCCTTCTCAGTTTTTTTTTTCTTCTTTGTTCCCAGTCTTGCCGTCTTGGTATCAGTCCTGCCCACCCTCTGTGCTTTGCTTCATCAGGTTTTTGGATTATTTTTCTTTTTCCTTTGCTTTCGATTGTAACTTGTTGATTCTCCTTCTTTCATTTGTCTCACCATTATTCACCTCAACATCAATCTGTGATTTGGTTCTCTTGGCTTCTCTGTTTTTTTTTTTTTTTTTTTTTCATTTCTCTCAGCTTCATCTCAGGTTCTCCGTTCATGTTCATTGCCTTCAAATTTCCAATCAGTTTAGTGACTTCATTGGTAACTTCTCTCGTTAACTTAATTATTCAATTTATTCTTTCAATTATTAGTTTAGCATATCATTTTAGTTTATTTGTGATTTTGTGTGTGTTGAGGATTATGTTGTAGATTTGATTTATAGAGCTTTTTTTTTGTGAAAATAGTTTACACAATAGCATTATTGTTTGAGAAATATTTACAGAGTAGCATTATTGTTTGGATGTAATGAACTTATTTGCTATTCGCCATTTGGATATAAATGAAATGACTAATGAACTTATTTATTTGGTTTTTTTTTAAACTTTATTATGTTAAGGATGATTGTTTTGTAATGTTATTATGTTAAATTCTTTAAAAAAATGTAATATACTTGTATTTTTTTAAAGGAATCATATTTATTACTATTGGTTTGTTAGTTTTAGTATATTAAAAATTAAAAATTATTTATATAATTTAAATAATTAATAATTAAATTATTTATGACGTCACCGGTTCAACTAGAAAACCGGTAATTAGCTCCTCGACCGGTTCTTTCACCGTACCGATTTTTAAAACCAAGTGTAGAACAAAGCCCAAGGGACAAGGGGACCTTAATTAGTTAATTATATATATTAATTAAAAGCTTAGTTGGTTTTGTCTACTGTTTATATGGCTTGCTTTTAGGCAAACAAAACGAGAAGTAATAAGAATCCCATGCAAATTACTCATGCCTAACCGTGCTATTTAGTTTGAATTGATATGAGTATGACCTTTTTCTTTTTGTTGTTTTTTTTTTTTCTTTGGCTGAGTGATTGATATGTGCATTGTTGCTGGTGCCTAAGGGTATATTTGGTTGGGGTGAAAACAGAAAAGATGGAAAATAGGGTGAAAAATTGCATTTTTCACTGTTTGGTTCAGAAGATAAAACAAGAGAGGCAGAAAATGAGGAGGAAAATAATCCCTCCGGACCCATATTTTTTTATCCTCTCAATTTGGGAGGAAAATGAGAAGGAAAAGACGTTGAATGATATAATTTACACAAATACCCTAACTTTATTACACTCACCTACCTCCTTTTACTTTCCCAATGACGTAATAGTTAATTTATATAAATTACATTTTCCATCCTCCTCTTTTTCTCTCTAACCAAACAAAAAATTTTTCCACACTCCCACTTTTCCACCATTCCAACCAAACACACATAAGGGAAAACTAAAATTTTTCTATCCTCCCACTAATTTTTCATTCTCCCACTTTTTCACTCCTTTAACCAAACGGACCCTAAAGCTCTCTTGTATATGCAGAGAAACTTCATTGGTTGATTTGCATTGACTATGAATATTTGTAAGCCCAATCAACTCACGGCTGACGCCTCAACCCCCAAACTAAAGCTTGGGTAATGTTTATTGAAGATGCACCTAAAATGCTGCCTACAAACTTTATTAAAAATGCGGAAAGATATTACAAATTTTATTACATAAAATTATAAATTGATTTTGGCACTTAACTTGAATCTTTATGATTGATAACTGATAGGAAATTTAGACTCCGGCTGGTAGAATTAACAAGTATTAAACTCAAATTGTTAATTAGATTTATTATGAATAAAACTTGTTCAAACAAATAAACATTAATATCATGTCACAATCATATGCAGTAAAAAAGTAAATAAGACAAGATATGATGGCCTAGGAAAACCAATGAAACCAACCAGTTTCTCAATAAAAAACATAGGGGGAAACTTTCTCGAAAAGCAATTCACTATAGTAAAGAAAAATTTCAGATCTAGTATAAAACCTTTGTACTTAAACTTTACAATCCTCGTAGATAAACTCACAGTAGAAATCTTCTACTGTTTCAGAACATCTGAACTCTTCAATATATGAACGCCACCCTTTGATGCACGGATCCCAGTACGTGACTAACTCCTTTGCACTAATCCTAGTATATGACTCACTCCCCAACTTGAGGAAGAAGAATGTTAGCTGCAAAATTCTTCACTTCATCAACAATAAAGATCAAGAAGCACTTGGTTACAAAACTCTAAGGCGCAAAGACGTAGTAGATTCTTTTGGAGAGAATAAGGCTTCGGTCACCTTTTGCATATGTTCTCCTTGTATTCTCTTATGTGACGGCCTCTAAAATAAGCCTTATATATGTCTAGGGTTGTGAAAAAAGAAACCTTACACAAATACAAAAGCATGGGCTGAAAATCAGATCTGAAAATTTTGATTTCCGTAACCTCAATAGATATCTCGAAAGATAGTATCTGTCGAGCCTCATTAAATCTCGACAGATAGATAGCTATCTATCGAGCAGGTGTTGAGCTATCTGTCCACAAGTGTCTGTAGGTGTCGAGCTATTTGTCCAGCTTTAGTGAACGCCTTTTCTTCACTTGTTTCTTGGTCCAATCTTCATAACTTTAATACTACACTTGAACAACATGTTCTTTGAAGTATTAAACACATCCTAGATCTACCAAAATACAAGTAAAGTGCGTTTTGTCAAAGGATTAGCCAACTACATAAAATATGTCCTTAACAATCTCCCTCTTTGGTAATCCGTGACAAAACTATAATAAACAAATAAACATATGAGAGAAGTCATAAATCACTCAACTCATACTTGTTAAATACAATAAAATCTACCCTAACACAAACTCTTGAAAAACTTTGCAAGAAGAGAGTTCATAGCATAGAAGATTTTGACAATCTGTATTTCTGAAACATTTTAAACAAAACACATTAATGCATCTTTATGTGAAGCAGAAATAATAGATTGCATACAAATAATAAGAAGCATGTGTATAAAGATAGAAAAAAAAACAACACATGTAAAGATAAGTGAAGAAAACATACATCATCACATATATATCAAAGATAAGCACAATGTATGTAAACATGGTCACAAAACCGGTGTACAAGAAAAAGAATCTAAAAGTAGCTCCTACAATAACAAGGATGTAAACAATCTCCCTAACAAGATGAAACACATTCCCCCCTTACAAAGGCATGTATTTCTCCTCCTAACTTGTAGAATCTTAAAAAAAGAAACAACAAATTTCCACAATTTCTCTCCCTTTTTGTCATAATTGACAAATGGTACAAGAAGCTATAAAGCCTCACTCGAGAAATATAAAGATGATTGAAAATTATTAAGGGGGCACAAGGAATCCATAAAAATGCATGAATGTAATGAAATAAGATGCTATGGATGACAAAATCAAAGAAATATGCAAAATATGTGAAAAACAATGCATGCAAGAGAATCTCGATCGATTGGGAGGTGTCGAGAAGCTATCGAGCCAACCTCGATGAATTGAATAGCTATCAAGAAGCTATCGAGGAGACAGGAGATATTTCGATCGATCCACCTAGCTATCGAGCGGTATCGAGATTGCGATAAGATGCAACAGAAGAGCTCGACAGACCCGACCCGTAACCCGATTGACTCAAACCCGCTTAAGATAACCCGTTTTTAACCTGTGACCCGTTTGACCCGACCCGAACCCAACTCGACCCGCTCGTTTTTCCATGTCTAGTCTATGGTGTCCTCTATTATGTATGATTGGGTCTACTTTTTTCCTTTTTTACCTAATTTTTTCTCTTTATCAATATTATTTGTTTTTGACATCTTTCTTACTTCCATAATAATTTTCAAAATCAATTTTGTGTCGAATTGTTTTCAATGGCTCTTTCTTACTTCCAACCTTATTACTGACTCCAAGTTGGGGCAAATTCCACGAGTGAAGGTTAGCCATTGTTTCAGAGAAGCTAACCAATGTGCAAACAAGCTCACCAAGAATGGAGCTTCTCAGTCTTCAGATTTTTTTAGTTTTTAATAGTCCACCTCCGGACCTCAAACTTGTTATGCAGTGAAAATAAATATTTGTTTACGAATGGGGCTGCGGGTGATTAAAGGCACTTACACTGGAGACAGTTTCTCCTTTCTGTGCCTAACTTCAAACATAAAGTTCCTCCTTAGTTTTTTTTTTTTTCACAAATTGCATTTTAAAGTCTTGCATCCTTTTAACCATTAGGAGAAAAAAAAAGAAATTCAAGGATTGGACTTGAAACAGAACTGAAAAGTTTTTTTATTCAGATAAGGTGTCGAATCGAGAATCGAGGCTCGGGGCAAAACAGCTTCTTAAAGCTCGATAGATGCATGTGTCGAGGTAGGTGTCGAGCTTTAGCAACTTGCACTTCCTTGCTTGTTTCTTTTTGATGCTTCAACACTGAATCTTGAAACTTAAGGTTATCTACCAAATACAAGAAGTGTGTTTTGTCTTGCCAATACATTTGCTTCACAAAACATTAACAAAATTTTTTTAGTTTTTAAAAGAACCTCAAACTTGTTTTGTATTTTAGGCCAGGACTTATCCTAAGTTTTTTTGGTTTTTAAAGTCTCTCCTTTTAACCATTAAAAAAAAAAAAAGTCAGTTTTATTCAAAGGAATAAATATGTTCCAATTGAGTTAAGGGGAATATTTTTGATGTCTTGAAGCTTTTATAAATAAGAATTTGATAATTTGCTTGGCTCTGATTTCTTTCATTGGTCTAGAAAATCAATAAATGTTTATTTGGATCATTAGTGAAGGCCTAATAGTACAAGGCACATGACAGTTATAATGGAATGATGTGTACATTTAGGTCTAACAAAAGTGGATACAGACCCTTCATAATAATAGTTAGTTGAGTAATGCTGAGATCACCGATTGGGCATAACTTTCTGCCACAACTCACCATATGTCGTGTTGTAATTGGCAAAAGTTTGTCCCTGCATACCCCACTATCATAGCTTTGTCAATCATAACTCGCCATGTTGCAAGTTGTGGTATAAAGTTGTGTCCAATTCGGTGGTCTTGACATAACTCTAGTTAGTTAAGTGGACACATTTATATTAGATATCTTTTTTTTATTTTTTTTATTTAGAGTTTCAAACGCTTCTAGATTATATTTTATTATAAGACACTAATCGATTTTTGGTGTAAGTTAAGATTGAATTCTAAATTTTTTATTTAACTATCAAAAACTTTATTAGTTGAGCTAAATAAAACTCATTTATTAAGCCACATCAACGGTCATATATTCTTAAACTTTCTGGAAAAAAATGTATGTATAGGTAGTGACTTTTTTATACCTAAACAAAGACAATTTTACCATTTACTAACTTGTGGATTACATGAGTGGGTTGACCATTTTTTTTTTAGAATCAAGAACATGAGTATTATTAAATCAAAACTTTGTCACAGTTTACAAAAGGAGTGATATCTTTAGGCACCTCCTCCAACCAAAATTGACGTTCTAACAAACCTTTTACTTTTTTTCGCTAAATGATGAGCTACAGAATTACTAGATCATTTTATATGAGAGAAAGAAATAAAGCCAAAATCAAGCATAGCTAACTGTGAATCTTCAATTATGTGACCACAACCTGCCATACAGCGGCCTTCGGAATTGTTGAAATCAGTGACCATGGTCAAATCCCCTTCAACTTCAGCTTCAGTAATACTAAGTTCTCGAGCAAAAATTACAGCCCTTCTAAAGGCCAAAGCTTCCACGTCCACCACCGAGTAAGGGAGTGAGATCTTCTCTGACATTGCACCAATGACCTCCCCTGGTTGTTGCAGATAACTACGCCTAGACCAGCAGCAGAGATGTCCTTGAACAAAGCTCCATCGAAGTTGATTTTGAAAGGGGCGTGAAAGGGGGGAATCCAGGAAGCTCCATGAGTGGGCTTAGGGAGAAAGGGAGGGAGGGGATAATCATGAACCTCCTGGAATTCTCTTAGGCAATCTACTGTTGAAGAGAAAATTCGTGAGATTGGTAGGGAAGGTTATTGAAGTCAAAGAGCATTCCTTCTATACCACAAGCTCCAGGCTACCATAGAGAAAATCCCAGCATCAAGTGAATTTGGGAGACTAAGAATACCTGCAACAAAATTAGCAAAATTAACAAACCTCTCTGATAAAAAAAGTTCCAATCATTGCCCTTCCCATCACACCTCCTTGACTAAAATACATTCCTAAAGAGCATGGATTATGTTAAGCACCTTGATAATTTAGCAAGGTTGATGTATTGTGGTAGATCTCTTCGAAGGGATCTGGATCTCTTCGAGGGGATTTGGACCTCCTTAGGAAGAAGATAGGGATAAGAATAGAGATTGAGAGAGCAAGAGGGTAATTCAATCTTATTCAGCTTGTTCCCTTCAATTACAACTTGCCCCCCCTCTTATACAACCTATCCCAGTACACCAATCGATCCAATTGCCTAACTACCCTAACTGCCTAACTGACTAAACCCAGCTATCAAGCATTGCCACTTATTCAATTACACAATTACACGTAAGTACACAATTACACAACTACATAGTTACTTATCAGATTGCATCCTCTTGAACTTCCTTACACATCTCACACATACAATTTTGGGTAACATGTTGCTTTAAGAGATTTAATTTAGTGGGAAAAGAATTGCAACTAGCCCTCCAAACAAGATGCTTCACTTTACTAGGGACATTTAGACTTCAGATTGACTTCCAAAAACCACTATGAGCAGATGGACTTGAAGAACTCTTGTGCATGGCAATCAGATTCAGATAGATGTTTATAGGCACTCTTGGTTGAGTAAACACCTTGAGAGGTACCATGCCAAATGAAGGAGTCATCTGGTTTATAGATACTGAGAGGAATGCTAAGAATGGCTTAAGCATTATGGGGCAAAAATTCCAAATTGGCCCATTTAGGTAGCCAACTTAATCCCTCCTCATTTATTAGATCATAACCCCATAAATTACCTAGGAAGTTTCTGAGAGGTGTGATCACCTTTCGAGAGTGAGCATTAGGTAACCTTTTATCCCCTTTGATCAGCACTTTAGTTCCATTTCCTATGCGCCAAGTAGAGCCCAAAGCTATCACTTTCCTTGCCTTGAAAATGCTCTACCAAGAATAAGAGCCTCCGGGTTAAACTTCATCATCCATGATTGAACAGTAAGGGAAACATCAAGATTTAAAAATTTTGTTAAAAATAGAGTTTGGATTGGTGAGAAACCTCCAGACTTATCAAGGAGAGCGTCATTAAAACGTTCTAAATCCTTGAAACCCTTTCCCCCCTAATTCTTGGGTAAGCATAGCGTCTTCCAACTTACCGAATGAATTTTCCTATGTTCACACTGATATCCCTACCAAAATTTCCTAATCAGTGTCTCAATCTCTTTACAAAGACCCTTCAACAATTTGAAGAAATTCATGGTATACGTTGACATTGCTTGAACCATAACCTTTATTAAGACTTCATAGCCTGCCTGAAAGAGAAGCTTCTCCTTCCAACCTTGAAGCTTGTACCAAATTCTCTCTTTGATGTATATGAAGTTATGTTTCTTGCCTCTACCCACCAGCGAAGGAAGACCTTAGTATTTTTCGTATCAGGCTATAGTTGAAACTCCCAAGAGGTGCTTCATTTTGTCTTTCATCTGGGGACAAGTATTGGAGCTGAAAAAAAGGTAATTTTGTCCCTATTTATTTGTTGTCCTAAGCCCTACTCATAAGTGGCAAGAATCTCCAGATTTTTAGACACTCATTCTCTGTTGCTTTGCAAAAAATGAGACTGTCATCGATGAAAAAAAGGTGTGAGACCTTTGGCCCTTGTTGACAAATAGATACTCCCTGGATAGTTCTGTCACTTTCTGCTTGTTGGAGAAGAAAGACCATCTGCACACAAAAGAAAAAGGAAAGGTGAAAGCGGATTTCCTTGACGAAGTCCTCTAGTAGGATGAATTAGACCACAAGGCTCACCATTAACCAAGACAGAGTAGGACACCAAGTGGATGCAGGCACTGATAAGTTTTATTCGCTTTCCATCGAAACCCATTTTTTCCATTAGCTTTTCAAGAAAAACCCATTCCACCCTGTCGTAGGCCTTGCTCATTCCAACTTGAAAGCCATAAACTCTTTTTTCCCTTTGCGCTTATTCTTCAAATAATGGAGGGTTTCAAGAGCAACTAAGATGTTGTCTGAGATGAGTTTGACTAACATGAAAGCACTTTGAGTTTCTGAGACTGACTGAGGGATAATTGTTTTCAGGAGGTTCACAATGACCTTGGAGATTATCTTATATAGAATGTTACAGTGACTGATGGGCCAAGAGTCCTAAGCTATTTCTAGGAACTTAACTTTTGGAATTAGTGAGATGACAGTATGATTAATGGAAGTAGGTAAAGAGTCAAAACACAAAACTAATAGGGAAGCATCTATAACATCCACCACCTTTTGGCTTGAGTATCTAATTGGAATTCTGTGGGCTTGAACCCAAAAATAAGTTTTGTTGAAAGTCATCTCCTCCATACTAATGTCCTTATCATAGCGTTGCAACACCCTGAGGTGCTTATCAAAACTCCAATGTTCACTCGAGATTATATTATCCACCTCGAGTTTATTATAAAACGTAAAAAGGACAAAATGGTTGCCAAGGTTTTTAGCTTTGAAAACATTTTTTGATCTCTATAGACCTTTGAAGGTTGTTGCAATTGCATCTGTATTCAAAGCTCTCTTAGTTAGAAATTTTGGTTCAATGATGGATTCCTCCTCAACCATATCCTTCTCAAAATTGAAAACTGGAACATTCTTCTTTGTTAGAGAGAGCCCTTTTCCAATGTTTTGTGAGGTCATCCATGATTAGAGAAAAAATAAAAAAGCGTGTATCCCAATAAACCTAAACAAAAAAATCCCACAAACCTTAAGAGTAAACGTGCTACCATAAGGATAGAGGAAAGAAAAAAAACACTTCTAAGAGGGACCACCATTCTACAGTCTAAGAGAAGTTGTAGTGAGAGCCAAATTTTTTTAGCAATAGAGAAATGTCAAAAATATAGAATTTTGATAACAAAGATAATAGACTTTGACTTGTTTGTTGCTATTTTTTTTTCTTTTTGTTTGTTTGTTTTTTTTTTTTTTTTTTTTGGCTTTTTGACTATGTATAACTATGTTAGAAATTTAAATGTTATGAAAGTTCACATGTGCTAAAATAAATATATAATCAATTGGATTTTTTTTTTTTTATGGGAATTGGACTTGTATTTGAAATAGCATAGACACAATTGAGAGCAACATGCAAAATTGGATATATTATCCAAGTTGATGGAACATGTTAGATTTTAGGACCCTAAAAACCTAGATTGTTTAACCTAATATATTATCCAAGTTGTTATTTAGGTCAATTAAACAAATCTAGGTTAAATAAGTATTTGTCATATCATAAACAGCGGAAAAGTAAAGAACATAACGATATGATGATCCAAGAAAATCAATGAAACAATCTAGTTTCAAGGTAAAAAACCTAGGGAGGATTTAACCTAAAAAATCCATAAGGCGACAATTCACTAATAGAATGAAAGTTTTAAATGGACTTAACCCTAAATCTACTGCTACCTCTTGTAGTACTTACTACCGTAACCACACGCAGCTCTGAATCCACAAAGCTCCTAATCTAAATCTGTTGCACACAAACACTCCAGTTTGTGACTTCGAGAGCTCCACTCAAAGATTTAGATCATCAACACAAACTCTCCAATTTGTGACTCCAAGACCACCTTTGAAGGTTTAAATCTCTTGCACCTTTGATGACTAGTGATGGTAGCAACTTCTACAACACTGGATCTTGAGTTTCTTTAAAGAATATTGTCAGTAGAAAATTTAAGAGAGCTTTGGGTACTGAAACCCTAGAACAACAATAGGAGGCACAAGAAGCACTCTTCTCTCTCTTAGAAAAACATGTCTTAAGGTTTCCTTTAAATACTTTGTGAATTAGATTTGAAACCCTAATCATTTAATGGGCTTAATGAGCTGATGGGCTTAATTAAAATTATGCAGATTCGTGTCTCGATCGGCTGAGCCTTCTTCTTGATTGGTCAAACCTGGCATATTTTGAATTCCTAAACCTGTTTTCTTCCTTATTCTTCTATTCTAACTTGCAACACCTTGAGTATTGTCTAATATATCCTATAGGCTTAATAATCTATATCTAGACAAGTTTGTGCTCATGGTTTGCCAATTGTTTTAAATTTTTAGAACCTAACAGAATATAATCTCTTAAGCATTCATATAATTGTGATTGTTTTGGAATTGACTTTTAACATTGGTGTTGGTGGTAAATATCTTACTCATAATTAATCTTGCCTTTTACCAGAGAATGTGAAAAGTTTGATTTGCACTTGAAGTTCTATATAGTTTTAAAAGTAATATTGAATTCATTTAAAGAATAGAAATAGTTACACAATTTTAATTTTTTATTGACCCAATTTTATACTAAAATTATGTTAAAATTCTGTAGTATATATAAAAAATATTAAAAAATTAATCAACAACTTAAGGTGCAATTCTCAATTATGAATATTTAGATTATTGAATCTATTACTAACATTGACAACATTGAGGTGCAGTTCATATGAATTATTTACTTATTTTTCATCACCAAATATGTTGTATTTTATTCTTAAAACTTTACATAATTATTTATCTATGTAGGTAATTTAATTTAATTTCATATCTCTATGCGATAGGTGCATCTAAGGAGATTGATAACATGACATGGTCTGTGACAACTTTTTTTTTTAATCAATAGTTAGTTGGGGGAGAATTTAAATCCTAGATGTCTCTATTGGAAATAGCAAGAGATATCAACTAGTTAGGCTAAAAAGCTCTTGGCTTATTTAATTCTTTTATGATAATGTTCAGATTAGTAAACCTTAAACTATGTAAATTTAAGAATTTTTTATGTAAAATTTATTTTTAAATGTTGTTTTTTACTTGTTCTCTTATTTTTATTGAGAGGAATACCAAAAAAAAAAAAATATGATCATTTTTCTTATATTTTATTTCTTTGGCACGTGAAAAAAAAAAAAAAAAAAAAAACAATCATATCAAGTTAAGTAGTTAACCCAACTTTAAAAGATTAGTTAAGGGTGTGATTCTCAAGTATGAATATTTAGATTAGTGAATTTATTACTAATATTGACTAGATTGAGGTGCAATACATAATAATTATTTACTTATTTTTCATCACCTAGTATGTAATATTTTATTCTTAAAACTTTATATAGTTAAAACTTTATTCTTAAAAATTTAATTTCATATTTTATATGTGATAGGTGCACCTATGGACGTTGATAATATGATATCGTCCATGACATCTAGGTTTTTCTTTAATCGATAGTTGGGAAAGGGAGAATTTAAATCCTATATGTTTCCATTAAAAATACCAAGAGGTGCCAACTAGTTAAGTTACAAGGCTCTTAGCTTATTCAATTATTTTATGATGATGTTTAGATTAGTGAACCTTAGATTGTGTAAATTTAATAATTTTTTATGTAAATTTTATTTTTAAATGTTGTCGTTTACTTGTTCTCTTATTTTTATTGAGAGGAATATAAAAATAATGTGATAAATTCTTTATTATTTTTTTGGCATATGAAAAAAAAAAAAAAAAAAAAAACCAATCATATTAGGTTAATCCAACTCTAAAAGATTAGTTAAGGGTACTAGGGTTTGCAATCAATTCTAACATGAACCTATTTCTATCCCAAACTTGACCAAGTTGAACCCGAGCACAATCAATTTAACCTATACCAATTGAACCAACTAAACCCACACATTTGGTATCTTGAAAATTTCAAAAATATGTAATTAAAATGGGACAAAAAAAAAAGTGTGAAAATCAATTTCTTGATTTGCCAAAAAAAAAAAAAAAGGAGGAAAGAATTAATGAGTGCTGCCAAGGATACCCCAATATTTATTATGCTATTTAAGTGACACCAATTATATTCTTATCACATCAACTTGTAAGTATTTTGTAATAAAATTTGTAATGGTTCTAACAATATCTTTGTAAGAATAACATTGTTTATGGAACAAATTATCTAACTTTTTGTTAAATTATTTTTGCTAAAAATGTGATAAAGTACATATATTTGTACTTTAAAAATATAAGAAAAAAAAGTAATATATATATATAAACTTTTAAAAAGTTGTATATAAAAACTGCCAAAAAAAAAAAAAAAAAAAATTTAGAGAGTCTCAAGGAACAATATTTATATGTTAAGTGCTCCTAATGATAATTCTTATACATCAACTTGTAAGTATTTTGTATAAAAACCAAAATACTAGATCATTTTTTGGTGTAACTTTTTGTTAAATTATTTTTGCTAAAAACCCCAGTCTTTTATTTAACCAGCAAAAATTTTACTAGTTAAGCTAATTAGAACCCGTTAAAATAAAAAAATAAAAAAAATAAAAAAAAAAAAAAAAAAAAGAAGAAGAAGATAGTTCCAAACTTAAGTTGTAGTCCCAAACTTAAGTTGTAGTTTTTTTTTCTGAGAAAGAACTTAAGTTATAGTTAGGTTGTGCTTGTCGTGGAGATTTACTAGAAAGGTTGAACAATGTGTATTCTTTCATTGGTGTAGAAACTATTGACTAGAGAGGCTGAAAAATATATATTTATATATAATCAGTGAGTTAAAATACAAAAATCATCCCTTAATTTTGGGCTAACACAAGGAATTACCAAAACGATATTAAATGTAGGTTGGACATAGGAAACAAATTGGATGATTTCGAAAAATCTTGATAATACCTATTAAATATTAGCCCACACCTCATTGACGAGGTTGTGTATTTTGTATTTTACCCTGAAAGGTAACGCAGTTCATGTCATGCTAGAATAAGGCACACCATAGTCCTTTCATTTCTGTATCTAGCGAAGTCATGATGGAAAGAGGCACGGCACGGCCCATACATTTCTTGTATATCTAGAGTTAAAGTCATGATGAAACGAGGTATAGGCAGGCGTATAGCAGAGTCCTTATTACATTTCTACAATCAGTAAAGTCATGATAGAACGAAGCGCAGCACAGTAATAAAGGTTGTGTGCATTGACCAAATTATCAGACAAGAGCGTCGATCACTTTCTGTAAAGACAAGCCAACGTATTCCTATACAATGACCAAAATCTAAACAACCAAAAAAAGAAATCCATCTACGCACCGTTACTTACCCCCACTCCGCAACCACTTTGTAATCAAAAGTTATAATGACTGTAAATTTTGACCAAAAAAAAAAAAAAAAATACCAAACCGTGTAATTTCCATCCGTCCCATTTGTCCCACATGCTCCCAATCTCCCTTTATTTAAACCCCTCTAACCAGCTCATTCTGCTCACCACCATTAATCCTCTTCAACTTCTTTGATCTCCTTCAAAATGGGTCGCCTAGACTTGAGCTCCGATAACTCTTCCCCACCCCAACGTGAATTCAAGCCCTTAGACCCTGAAGAATTTCGAAAACAAGCTCACCAAATGGTAGACTTCATAGCTGACTACTACAAACAAATCGAAACCTACCCAGTTCTAAGCCAAGTCCAACCTGGTTACCTCAGTACCCTCCTTCCCCAAACTGCACCATACCTTCCTGAACCCCTAGAAACCATTCTCTCAGACGTGACCAAAAACATAATCCCTGGCATGACCCATTGGTTAAGTCCAAACTTCTTTGCATTCTTTCCAGCTACAGTGAGTACTGCAGCTTTTATAGGAGAAATGTTGTGCACTTCATTCAACTCTGTTGGCTTCAACTGGCTAGCCTCTCCTGCTGCCACAGAACTTGAAATGATAGTCATGGATTGGTTGGCTAACATGCTTAAACTCCCAAACTCATTCATGTTCTCTGGCACTGGTGGCGGTGTCATTCAAAACACCACTAGTGAAGCCATTCTTGTCACTCTCATTGCCGCCAGAGATCGCGTGCTAGCTACAAACGGCAGCAACCAAAGTATTCAAAAGCTTGTTGTGTATTGCTCTGATCAGACACATTCCACTTTCACCAAGGCTGCTAAACTAGCTGGTATAACTCCATGTAACATAAAATCCATCCCCACAAACCTTGATGCAGCTTTTTCTCTATCCCCTGTACTCCTTCGTAAGGTTGTGGAGGCTGACGTGGCAGCCGGGTTGATCCCACTTTACCTTTGCGCTACGGTGGGGACAACTTCAACCACAGCCGTTGATCCTCTCGAGCCTCTTGCTGACGTGGCACGTGAGTACGGTATGTGGATGCATGTTGATGCTGCTTATGGTGGCAGTGCATGTATTTGTCCCGAGTTTAGGCAATATTTCAATGGGATTGAAGGAGTTGATTCATTGAGTCTAAGCCCGCATAAGTGGCTACTAAGTTACTTAGATTGTTGTTGTTTGTGGGTCAAAAGCCCAAGGTTATTGGTGAAGGCATTGACTACAAACCCGGAGTATTTGAGAAACAAAGCGAGCGAGTCCGAGTCTGTGGTGGATTTTAAGGATTGGCAAGTGGGTACGGGTCGGAAATTCAAGTCGCTCCGATTATGGCTCGTATTGCGTAGCTACGGTGTTGCAAACCTCCAAAGTCATATCCGGTCCGATGTTCGGATGGCGAAGGTGTTCGAGGGGCTTGTGAAATCCGATCCACGGTTCGAAATCGTCGTGCCAAGGCGATTCGGGTTAGTGTGTTTTCGGTTAAACCCGTTTTCATGTTCCGGGTCGGGTTATACCGAGTTGTTGAACCGGAAGCTACTTGAGTGGGTCAACTCATGTGGGCGGGTTTATATGACCCACACAATAGTCGGCGGTATTTATATCCTGAGGTTTGCTGTGGGAGCCACACTTACTGAAGATCACCACGTGGCTGCTGCGTGGAAGTTGATCAGGGAAGGAGCTGATGCCATTCTTAAGGGAATGCATAATTAATAAACCAGCACCTGTACGTGTTAGGACATTAATTACATGTGACAGTGTGTTAAATTTCAACTGTATTACTTGGTTTCTTTGATTTGTTTCCTCCAAGTTGGACAAAGTCAAAGCTGTCGGGAAAATTTATGATGGTCTTCCTTGTACCATTTGATGATTTGGAAAAATTGTGAAATAAAATCCAAAAGGTAAGAGCATTCATACCAGTTAATTTGAAATCTTTTAAAATGTAAAAAGCATCAAAATTTACATAATTTGAGCAAAAAAAATTCATACCAGTCAATTTAAAGTCTTTTAAAATGTAAAAAGTAACAAAACTTACATAATTTGAGCAAAATAAACCCACATCAATAGATATAAAAATGTTTAAAATTGTGCAAAATTATCTACGAGCTACAGTAACCATGTATATTTACAAGGTTAATGTAGCTCATTTATACCTTATTTTAATATTTGTTTCTCTCTTCTTCATCTCAACTTCTCACTTTCACCTCTCTCTCTCGCATTTTATCTCTCTCTCTGTCTCACCGATCTCATCCCAGTCAAATCACAAAAGCTCTGATCTCACCTCAATCCGATCACATAGGCTATGATAACGTCAAATCCCTTCAAAAACTTCAATTACATAAGCTCTGATCTCACCTTAGTCTGATCTCACAGTTGCTAGTTTTTTTTTTTTTTTTTTTTCTCTGGTTTTTTGGTTGATTGTAAGTATGGGTCAGCGGGTTTTGATCTTGATTGGCTTGTTTTTCTGGTTCATTGGTGGGTTTTGATGATCTTGCCGCTGATTAGGTGGGCGATGAATGGGCTTGGGTGTGGCTCACCTAATTTCAAGATAAAATTAGTAGAAGTGATTAATAAAATATTATACATAGAACAGTGGAATAAAAAATGTGATTGACCTTAGCAAAAATTTGTTGAAGATTCATGCAAAATATTTGAGACCAAGACTTAGCATGTTGTTGTGTTGTATTCCAGTTTTAAAACTTTTAATATATTAACCAGTCGTCCTTGGAAAGTTAGCAACTGCCTAGCCAATAGATGGTCCCACTTTATTTCTGTCTCAACGTACTAACTCAACCGAAGAGTGAAGACATCTTGCTGACAAAGAATGATGACAAAAAGCCTCCAATATCTTTCACTATCCACACTGTTCCAAACTCATGACTTGTTGAACAGGGTCTCTTACCACTTCCACAAGTGATTCTTTGATAGTGTTAAAATTAAAGGAGAAGAAGAAAAACAGTGAAAAGAAGTGGAAGCATAAGAAAAGAGATCAGAGGAGACATGCAAAGAGTTACGTGGAAAGCACATATATCTTATTTTCTCCCCCAAATATATGCAACATGGTCACTATTCTTTCTCGGCATTTACTAAGTGCTTTTGCCTCAGTTGGCTCTGCTGAATTAACTATAACTTTCTTTGTCATTGCCTTTACTCTTTCCCCTTACCAGATCCTTGCTGAATATAGCCATGCATGCATCCATGCAAGTACATCAAGCGTCTGGTAAGCTTCATGGTTATGCCAAACTTTTTCATTCAAGAGTTTTGTTCTGACTTTACCATGAAGTCCCTTAAATTTAGGGGCGGAGCTGCACTTAGCAATGGCCCCTCCAAAATTTTTTTTAAATTCGTAATGTATGTATATTTTGCAATTTAAAAAAAGAAATAGTAGATATTAAAATCAGTAGTTGGCCGGCCTCTCCAAAAAATAAGAGCAGGCCCTGCAAAAAAGAACTGAACAGCTAATAGTTCGGTTCAAAAAAAAAAAAAGGTTGCTAATAGCAGCAAACTATCGGGGCGTTTGGATTGGCTATTTTCATAACTCATAACTCAGTTTTCATAACTCATAACTCAAAAATAGTGGGATCCATGACAAAAACTTTGTTTGGATGCAAATAACTCAATTTCCATAACTCTGTTTCCATCACTCAATTCTCTGATTTTTGAATTATGAGTTATGGAAACTGAAAACACATTTTAGCTGTTTTCAGTTTCCATAACTCATAACTCAATAGCATTTTTGTAATTAAACACACATTAGGGGACCCACAGCCGCAACTTTTGACCGTTGACTTTTTTTTTTTTTTTTTTTTTTTCTGTTTTCTGGGTTCAACGTTAACGTTAGTTTTTTTTTTCTTTTTTTTTTCTTTTTCTTCTTCTGGGTTAAACCTTCACTTTTTTTTTTTTTTTTTTTTTTCAGTACCAGATCACCTAAACTCGAGAAAGCAAAAAAAAAAAAAAAAAAAAAAAAAAAAAAAAAAAACTGACGTTAAGCTAGACCGAACCCAAAAGAAAAGAAAAAAAAAAAAAAAAGGGAAAAAGCTGCATTGATTGACAGTCATGGGACCCACAAATAGTGTGAAAAATATGAGTGATGAAAACTGAGTGATGGTGCCAAACGGTATAATATTTTTAAGTGATGAGTGATAAGTGATGAGTGAAGAGTGATGAGTAATGAGTGACGAGTGATGAAAATTGAGTGACCATATTTTTTTATCCAAACAGGGCCTATATATCCACCTTGTAGCAAAAGAAAAGTACTGCTTGTTTTCAGTTCTTTCCTTTCTTCATTGGTAAGTTTTGGTTGTTGAGTTCAAATAATAAGTTTTTAATAAAAGAAAATTTCTCTTAGAGTTATTGAAAGGTCGGATTTGTGTGAAAATATTAGAGCTTGTTCAGAGCCCTAATAAAAATTATGACTAAATTGCTTTTACTTTAACTTAAACTAAATGCGGAATAAGAGTAAATGAGCATAAATAACCGATAAAACTACCCTAAATCATATTTATCTAATATCAACAATAAAAGATAAGCTTAGAGAGTAGGGGAAAAGAGATATAAACATAAGATAACATTGAAGATGTGTTATCGAAGAGGAAACCGAAGAACTCGGTAAAAACCTCTCTGCCGCTCTCTAAGCGGTAAATCAATCAACAAGAGAATAAAGCTAAGTACACGAATAATAAAATACCCTCCAAGCCTAGTCTACCCAATATACTTGAGCCCTCCAAGCTCCTTCTACCAACAGGCTTCTTAGAACCTTGTCTTTTCCAACTTTCCCAGATTCCGCAATTCAGCCCGATTGCATCCGCTAATGAATGACTAATTCCAATACTTTTTAGTAGCACCAAAATCTTACTTGACACTCAAATTGGGTGTGGTAAGTGCTTAGGTTATCAACCTCTCATGAATTTAGAGATGGAGAGGTAGGAATAGAGGAAAATCACAAGAAAATGTGTAGATAATTGTGGGTATACCAATCTCTAACTCTCAAGTGTATTTTCTAAAGTTTTCACTCTAAAAAACACTATGTACAATATGTGAGTAATGAGAGTATATATAGTGTCGGTAAAGATTTCGTAAAACAAAATATGACATTTTTCCAAACAGAATGTTTCACGAGTATTTCGCAGGAAGACCTTACCCGTAAGACACTTGCGAAATCCTCTAAGCTGGCATGACTCTTCGCCTTCTAGTCATGTGTTCTATACGTGGCTCTTTTGCGGGATAGTTTCTTGTGAGGTACTTGTGAAATCCGCTTCTTCATCGTTTTAAACTTATATCTTCACACTCTCTTACACTCAACCCTTACAATTAAAAACCACATAAATACAGGGAAATATGATTGAGAAAATTATAATAAAATTTGGCACGGAATTAAAACCAACACAAAATAGTTATAAATTACAACTTTACAGTTATCTTATTTTATTTGGGACTGATTCTTTTCATTTTTTTGTTAAATTTTAAATTGGTTGTCAATACTTGATTTAGTCACAAAATATTAAATGCAAAAACTACGCAGAGGATATGAAATGTTAGGGGGTGACAAAACTTAAAAAGCAATCTTGTCTTGGACACACACACACATATAAACTTTTTATTTTATTTATCAATTTTGGACTAAGTCTTTATTGTTATTGTTGTTGTTAAGTTTCTAATTTTTTTCCAATGCTTAATTTAGACTAAAAATGTTGAATAAAAAAAAGAGGATATATAATGTTAGGTGTGATAATACTCCAAAAATGAGAGATTTAAAAAAATTACAAATAAATAATGGTAGTAAATTTTTGTACGTATTGATGGCAAAGTAGATAATTTGTGTATGTTAATTGAAGTTTATAAAGATGATAATTGTGGGGGGTAAAAGCGTCAAAACACTATATGGGCCTGAGGCCCAGTCCGAGGACGTGAGTCCCACTAAACAGGTTACGTGTCGGGAGCAAGGCCACCTAACACTGGGTTCCGAGGGCAGCCGAACAGATTGCCAGCCTGTCGGAAATGAGCCGAGGGGAGAGTCTCCTCGGACAAAGGCTGGGAAAAGAACATGGTGGTAAAGCGCCCAGGAGAGGGCCCCTGAGGGTCGGCGAGTCATCCCACTTCTCAGATGAGATGACGAGATGGGAGACAATGGGGACGTGCTTTGCACACAATCCCTGCCACCGCATTAATGACTCCTCACCCACCCGCCTGGCCGCATTAATGGAGAAATGACTATTGAGGGGACGGTGACCAGCCTTAAGGGCATTGGGGAGCGTTTTCAGGGAAAAGACAGGTGGGAGCCAGGTATGGGGAGTATAAATAGAGAAGGGAAGACCATTAGAGAGGGGGCTTTTGGCTGGAAAAGGGAGAAGAGGAAGGACTACCTCCAACTAAGAAGAAAGGCAGGGGAAAGGTGCAGGCAGACGTTCTCGGCCAACGACCAAGAAGGAGCCATAGCGTTCTCGGATACCCTGGCTTGACTCCAATGGACGTACCCACGCTCCATAGCTTCCTAGAGCCCCAAGAAATTTAGGCTTTCAGCCCATTCTCTACAAATTCTATTGTAAAGGGCACCTGGGCCAACCCAGCCATACATTTGGGCCTAAGGCCATTTTGTGTCCTTACAATTGGCGCCGTCTGTGGGAAGCCTTGATCAAAGGGACTGAAAGTGCCATGGAAGGTTCGGGTTCGCGTCATGCGGAGTCCAGGGGGTCCCAGCGCGAGGACCACCTTGTGCGGTTAGAAGGAGAGCGCGAAGCCAGTGTCCACTCAGAGCGTTCGCGTGGGAGGAGCCGGACACACGGTGGCAGTGGGACCTCCCGCGAGAAAAGTGTTGAGACCCTGCAAAGGGAAGTTGATCATCTGAGAAGGAAGCTGCGCCAGGAAAAACGGAGGCGCACGCCTTCTCCTTCAGACCGGTCTTCATCGGGTGCCAGTAGCAGCTCCGACAGCTCCAGGTCTAGGACTCCCCCTAGCGAGTCTTCTTCCCAGGGGGATGAACGCCGTCGCCCACTCAGAGACAAGGGGACGTCCTCTAGAGGCCTGGCCAATAATGCACTGAGCAAGGCGCTCCACCAAATTTCCAAATCGCCCTTCACTCGGAGGATTGAGAAGGGAAAGCTCCCAAGAAAGTTCACCCAGCCAACCTTCACAATTTACAACAAGAGGACGGACCCAGTAGAGCACGTGAGCCACTTCAGCCAGAGGATAGCGGTGCACTCGAAGAATGAGACCCTGATATGCAAGGTCTTCCCCTCCAGCTTGGGGCCCGTTGCGATGAGGTGGTTCAACGGCCTGAAGGCGAGCTCTGTCGATTCCTTCACAGAGCTCACCAGGGCGTTTGGTGAACGGTTCATCACCTGCAGCAGGATCCCTCGGCCCCTGGATTCGCTGTTGCCCATGGCCATGAGAGAGGGAGAAACCCTCAGGGCATATACTGACAGGTATTGGGAGATGTACAACGAGATCGATGGGGACTTCGACGAGGTGGCCATAAGCACCTTCAAGGTCGACCTGCCAAACGATCATGACCTGAGGAAGTCACTAACCAGGAGGCCTGTCAAGAGTGTACGACGTCTCATGGACCGCATCGATGAGTACACACGGGTGGAGGAGGATCAACTGCAAGTGAAGGTGAGGGTGAAGGTTATCCCTCAGGAGAGGAGGGATTTCAGGTCGGACGGGTATAGCAACAGTAGGCCGAGGAGAGAGTTCGTCGGACAACCACGTCGGATACCAACGCAGGCGGTCGGCGTTGTGTTCCGCGAACCCATGCAGCGGGTGTTTGAAAAAATCCGCCACGAACCCTACTTTAGATGGCCCAGCAAGATGATAGGAGATCCCTCAAAGCGAAACCAGAACCTTCACTGCCAGTACCATCAAGAGCATGGCCATACAACCGAGAACTGCAAGAACCTGCGCTACTACCTTGAACAGTTGGCGAAGGAGGGAAAGTTGAGGCAGTTTGTGCACGACCAGGGGAGGGCGGGGGAACATCATGGTCCGACAGGCCAGGGCCACCACGCACCAAGGCCTCCTCTGGGAACCATCAACACCATCCTCGCAGCTCTTGGGAGGATTGGCTCGCGCCCTTCGAGGGTGATGAACGTGGTGCGAGCCCATACCGGGGGCTCTGGCCCCGAGCCAAAGAAGATCAAGGGCAATGAGCCGCCCACACTGGCCTTCTCGGACGCCGACAAGGAAGGGACCATCCAACCCCACGACGACGCCCTGGTCATAATGCTAAGGATTGGAGGCTATGATGTAAAGAGGGTGATGGTGGACCAGGGAAGCGGCGCAGACATCATGTACCCCGACCTGTACAAGGGGCTGAACCTGAGGGAAGAGGATCTCTCGGCCTACGACTCGCCCCTGATAAGCTTCGAGGGAAAGATGGTGATCCCTAAGGGGCAGATCAGATTGTCCGTACAGTCGGGACCGGCAGTGGTAAAGGTGGATTTCATCGTGGTGGATGCCTACTCCCCGTATACAGCCATTGTGGGGAGACCTTGGCTGCACGCCCTAGGGGCTATCCCCTCCACCCTCTACGTCAAGGTGAAGTTCCCTTTCGGCGGTCGAGTCGAGGAAATCATCGGGAGCCAGTCCGCGGCAAGGCAATGCCTGACCGCCGCAATACTACGCAGGCCGGACGCCGAAGCCGCGACCCCGGCAGCTCAGACCTCATAGCAATTAGCCTCCTCTGCCACCGCCGGAGCAGCAGTGGTGGGGGAGCCCGCGTGTGAAGAACTAGACAGGGTCCCCGTGGACGATGACCCGGAAAGGTTCTTCCAGATTGGGGCTCGTTTGCCGACCAAAGAAAAGGAGGAGTTGGTTACGTTCTTGAGGAGGAACCTCAACGTATTCGCATGGGACGAACACGAGATGCCCGGAATCGACCCAGGCTTCATCTGCCACCACCTAAACGTTAACCCGGCGGCAGTGCCGAAGAAACAACCCCCTCGGCGCTCCTCAGCCGAACACTCCGAAGCCGTGAAGGAGAAGGTCATCAAGCTCAAGAGGGCTGGGGCTATCAAGGAAGTATTCTACCCCGAATGGTTGGCACACACAGTCGTGGTAAAGAAGAAAAACGGGAAATAGAGGGTGTGTGTGGACTTCACGGACCTCAATAAGGCATGCCCCAAGGACCCGTTCTCGATGCCACATATAGATCAACTGGTAGATGCGACGGTCGGCCACCCCCGCATGAGTTTTCTAGACGCCTTTCAGGGGTATCATCAGATACCACTAGCTCTGGAGGACCAGGAGAAAACCGCCTTTGTGACCCCCACCGGCAATTACCATTACAAGGTGATGCCCTTCGGTCTGAAGAACGCAGGGGCTACCTATCAGAGGATGATGACTCAGATGTTCGAGCCACAGCTGGGAAAGACCGTCGAAGTATATGTAGACGACATGGTCGTGAAGAGCAAGGCCGTAGCAGACCATGTGGCCGACCTGGACAGCACGTTCCAGACTTTGCGAGAACATAAGTTGCGGCTGAATGCCTCTAAGTGCTCCTTCGGCATAGGGTCTGGTAAATTCCTAGGCTACATGCTTACTCACAGGGGTATAGAGCCCAATCCCGAACAGATCACCGCGATCTGCAACCTGCAGCCACCTCGAAACCCGAAGGAAGTCCAGAAGCTGGCAGGGATGACGGCCGCCCTCAGCAGGTTTATTTCCCGCTCCGCGGACAGGTGCCGACCCTTCTTCCAACTACTAAACAAGTGGAAGGGATTTGAATGGACCGAGGAGTGTTCCCTGGCGTTCCAGCAGCTGAAGGAATACCTCTCTCAGCCACCAGTTATGTCCCGCCCCGATCCAGATGAAGTCCTGTTTGCGTATCTAGCGGTGGCTGCCCACGCCGTCAGCCTGGTCCTGGTAAGGGAGGACGCCGGTATACAAAGGCCGGTTTACTACGTGAGCAAGTCCCTGCAGGAGGCCGAGATCCGATATTTGCCATTGGAAAAAGCGGTGCTAGTTGTGGTGCACGCCACTCGTCGGCTCCCGCACTATTTCCAATCTCATACGGTCGTCGTTCTGACCCAACTCCCACTTAAGTCCGTCCTGCGAAGTGCAGACTACTCCAGTAGAATCGCCAAATGGGGGACCTTTTTAGGGGCCTTCGACATCAAATACCTCCCTCGCACGTCTGTAAAGGGGCAAGTCCTAGCCGACCTGGTTGCAGAGTTCATTGAGCCCTCCCTGGAAGAAAGCCTAGCAGCATGCGGCTTAGACAGAAAGCTAGTCGGCGTAGCCTCATGCGAGAAACAACCGGTGTGGGAAGCTTACGTGGACGGAGCCTCGAACCAAAGAGGTTCGGGCGTTGGGGTAGTCCTGATGTCGCCGGATGGGATCGTTATCGAGAAGTCTCTGAGGATAGCGTTCCCGGCAACCAACAATGAGGCCGAGTACGAAGCATTGCTTGTAGGAATGGACATGATTTGGAAGATGGGAGGAAAGGCGGTCCGAGTGTTCTCGGACTCACAGTTGGTGGTCGGCCAGGTGGAAGGGAAATTGGAGGCAAGGGAGCCAAGAATGCGGGAATATTTAGCGCGCGCCTTACGCCTACGGGCCCAGTTCGAGTCCTTCTCACTGTCGCATATTTCCAGAAGCGGGAACACTCACGCAGACTCCCTGGCGACTCTCGCAACCTCATCGGCACGTGACCTTCCTCGGGTCATTCTCGTTGAAGACCTTCTTAAGCCAGCTAGAACGGGCTGCCAGGCCATGCGGGTCCAGCAAATCAGAACAGGGCCCAGTTGGATGGACCCCATAGCGTTGTTCCTGAAACACGACACGCTGCCCGAGGACAAGACAGAGGCCGACAAGATCCGTAGAAAGGCTCCTCAGTTCTGGCTGTCCGAGGACGGCAAGCTCTATAAACGCTCGTTTTCGGGGCCATACTTGCTGTGTGTGCACCCGGACGGGACGGAGCAGCTCTTGGAAGAGTTGCACGAGGGGACTTGCGGAAGCCACACGGGCGGAAGGTCACTAGCCCACAGGGCCCTTACGCAGGGGTACTGGTGGCCGAACATGCAGAGAGAAGCACAGGAGTACGCGAGGAAGTGCGACCAGTGTCAGAGATATGCGCCAAACATCCACCAGCCTGGTGGCGTTCTCAATCCTTTGGTCAGCCCTTGGCCGTTCGCACAATGGGGCTTGGACATAGTGGGACCGTTTCCAAGGGCAGTGGGCAATAAGCGATGGCTGCTTGTCGGGACGGACTACTTCACTAAATGGGTTGAGGCCGAGCCGCTCTCGAATATCCGGGACGTGGACGTGAAGAGATTCATCTGGAAGAATATCATCACCAGATTTGGGATTCCCCGCACCCTCATCTTGGACAATGGGCTGCAGTTCGACAGCAAAGCCTTCCGGAAGTACTGTGGAGACTTCGGCATCACGAATAGGTACTCCACCCCAGCTTACCCGCAGGGGAACGGCCAGGCTGAAGCCACGAACAAGTCGATAGTCAATGGGCTCAAGAAAAGACTAGACGACGCGAAGGGCCGATGGGTGGATGAGGTACCGCACGTGTTATGGACTTACCGAACCACGCCGCGAAGATCCTCCGGCGAGACTCCTTTCGCGATGACGTATGGCGCCGAGGCCGTGATTCCTGTGGAGATGGGGTTCCCAACGATGAGGACGCAGTCCTTCGCCCCAGAAGCCAACGACAATATGCTGCTGGAGGGGCTGGACTTGGTGGAAGAAAGGCGGGAAAACGCCATGGTCCGACTAGCCAGTTACCAGCAGCAGCTCAAACGGGGGTACGACTCTCACGTACGGTCCAGACCTCTCGCCCCGGGAGACTTGGTCTTAAAGAAAGTCGTAGGTACGGCAAAGGACCCATCGTGGGGGAAGTTAGGGCCGAATTGGGAGGGTCCCTACCGGATAACCTCAGTGGCCGGTCTGGGAGCATATTACCTAGCCGACCTGGATAACAAGCATGTAAAGCGACCTTTCAATGTAAATAATCTTCGAAGGTACTACTACTAATGAAAAGTGTGTCCGCCATGTGTTTAGATATCATTGTATCACGCCAATTGTCGAATACTATTATCTCTATCCGTCCAACCAAATTTTAATTAAGTGTTAATGTCAACCTTGGTTACGCCAGGTCCTCAGACCTTCTGCCTTGGGAAAATTTAACACGGTCCAAATTTTACTTAAGTGTTAATGTCAACCTTGGTTACGCCAGGTCCTCGGACCTTCTGCTTTGGGAAAATTTAACACGGTCCAAATTTTACTTAAGTGTTAATGTCAACCTTGGTTACGCCAGGTCCTCGGACCTTCTGCCTTGGGAAAATTTAACACGGTCCAAATTTTAATTAAGTGTTAATGTCAACCTTAGTTACGCCAGGTCCTCGGACCTTCTGCCTTGGAAAAATTTAACACGGTCCAAATTTTACTTAAGTGTTAATGTCAACCTTGGTTACGCCAGGTCCTCGGACCTTCTGCCTTGGGAAAATTTAACACGGTCCAAATCTTACTTAAGTGTTAATGTCAACCTTGGTTACGCCAGGTCCTCGGACCTTCTGCCTTGGGAAAATTTAACACGGTCCAAATCTTACTTAAGTGTTAATGTCAACCTTGGTTACGCCAGGTCCTCGGACCTTCTGCCTTGGGAAAATTTAACACGGTCCAAACATTAATTAAGTGTTAAATGTCAACTGGGGCTAAGCCAGGTCCTTAGACCTTCTGCCTTAGGAAAATTTTAACACACTGGCGATTTATCATGTTAATGTCAACCGTGGCTAAGCCAGGTCCGAGGACCTTCTGTCTTGGGGAAATTTCACATGCAATTTGTTCATTCCTTTTAAGTGTTAATGTCAACCTCGGACCCTTTTGCCGTATGCGAATTTGACATGGTGTGACCAATTCTTACTAAATGCTAAAATTGAAACTTAACGAACAACTTTGCTTAAGGTTGAGATGCTCTCGTGGCTAAACCGCACCTATCCTAATGACGGACGGTAAGTTACGCAATAAAAGCAACGAAATTCAACAGTTACGCAATAAAAGCAATACGACAAATAGATTATACTACAAAGGAAAAGAAACGAAATGCATAGATGGTAAGTTGTTCGGTACACATTTGGAGCGAAAGAAATTACAAACAAAATGATTAAAGCCTACATAACAGCAATTCACAAAGGATGGTAAAAGTGCACAAAAAGAAGTGAACGAGGCCCGACGCTGCCTATCCCTGGATCTTCAGTGGCGACTCCTTGGTCTTGCCTTCAACTTTGGTTCACTCTGGCGTGACCTTGGACGGATCTTGAACCTCTTTTCCTTTGTCCTTAGGATTGGGGAGAGGCGAAGCTTGGCCAGTTGGCTCGCCCAACTCCACCACCGGAGTGCCGACCTCTTCAAGGGGTAGGACCTGGTCCGAGGAGGGAGGTGCCGAGGAAAGGGGAACGTCATCAATAGGTCGGATATCTTCTGGATACCAGACCTTCTCCGCAGCCCTTAGCTCGGAGCCGGCAGGGATGCCCGTAGCATTCAGGGCTTCCGCCCAAACCAGCTGGCAGTATTCCCTGCACAGCTCGCCCAACTCCTCCGTAAGGCGATTCTCCGTGTCCTCTACCCCTTGGTTGTATGCAGCCTTAGTGGCGGCGTCCACGGTCTCTCGGACGGTCCGAGCCGCTTCCTCCGCCTGCGCGATCCCCATCTTCAAATCCGAGACCTCTTGCCCCGCCTTGGCAAGGGCCTCGTCCTTTTGATGCAGGAGCTTGCGCTGGGCTTCCGCTTGTGCCTCCGCCGACTTGAGACCAGCGTCCAAGCTCCTCTTCTCCGTCTGCTCCAAGGCCAGCTTGGCCCCCAGGTCGGTCTTTTCCGCCTCAGCTCGGCCAAGGATCTTCTCGACCTCGGCCCTTGCCGCCTGCTCAGCCCCGACCTGGGTCTGGTAATGCTCGACCAAGGCATCAGCAGCGAAGGCCTCCTGGATGGCCTGTGTAAAGGGCACCAACAGAAACTTGTTAGATACAAGCACCCCGCGCAGGGTCTAAGACAAAGAACAGTGTTTGCTTCTTACTAGGCCCAAATTCCTCTTAAGGGAGAGAAAGAGACGCGTGCGGCCTGTCCTCCCCAGCTCCTCCATGTCCCTTGGCAGAAGCAGGGGCCTCTCCAGCGAGTTGGCCAGGTGGAGGGCCTGACCTCTCTGGTAGTCTTGGAGGCTCGCCTGGTTTGAAATGGGAGCCCCGTCCACCTCCAGAGGGGGAAACCAGCTAGTCTCCCCTCGGCGGACCTCAGCCTGCCCGCGGATTTCCCCACTTTCCACAGAGGAGGCCCGTCCCCCACCTCTAGTAACTTGCTGCTGCTACTGCTGCTGCCTCAGGTGCTTCTGTTTTTTCTCTCGCTCCCTATCCGCCTCCTCATTCTCGTTCCTTCTTTTCTTTGGAACGTTGGGAGGAGGGGGGAGTTGCTCGGAGGGAGGAGGTGGTGGGGGCGAGTGTATCCTCGGCTGGGACCCCGAAGCATCATCCTTGGGGGCTTTGGCCCCCCTCTTCTTGGCAAAAAGTTCCTTCAAGGGTGCCATGTCGTCGTCTTCGTCAGAGGACACCTCTGGTATCGCAACTACGAAGCCTGGAATACCAGATTGCCTGTCCGAGGCGGACTCCTCCTCGTCTGAGATATCGACCACGTGGCCCGCCAACGGTCTCTCGGCCTCCTCTAGATTGAACCTGTCAATCTCGTCGCCGAGGGTTGAAGAGGAAGCCGCAGAATCTTCTCGGACCGCCGCGACCTCTGGCTGCGCGGCTAGGGGGAGCACTGCGATAGGATGGCCGTACAAAATCGTGGAAGGCGCGTCCGGCAGAGCACGAGGAGCGAGGAAGCCGTCAAATCGAACGTCGATCCGAGCCCGTCTACGATGGCCAGCGAGGATGGCGTCTTCAACCTCGCCGAAAGCCTTAGATATGGGGTCGTATCCCAGTATCAAGTGGGCGGCCCTCACCTGAAGATCGTCGTTCACAAAAACCTCGGATCGCAGGACCCTGTTGAGATCTGGGACGTTGACGTTTTCCAGATGGGGGGAGGTGTGTTGCTTATCTGCAAGAGAGAAGTAGAGATGGCAAACGTAGTTAGACACACTCTGCGGGAACAATAAAAATGGCAGCAAACTAACAACAAAACGACTAAAGGAATCGAAATGGGGCAGGACTACGCCAACCAAAGCTCTTAAATCCTAGAGAGTCACACCTGGTTGCCCCGCCCTCACTAGGCAATAGAGACCGTCGTGCCACCTCCCTGTGACGAGGAGGTAATCGTCCTTCATGCCCTTGTTGGACTTTGGCAGACAGGAGATAAGCCGGACCTCGCTAGACCTCGACTTGAGGTAATAGCCTGCGTCTCTCAGCCGGTGGCACTCATACATGTAGACGACGTCATGCCATGTAAGGTGGAGGCCCATTTGCTCGTTCAGAGCATCGACACAACCTAGAATCCTAAACACGTTAGGGGTACACTGGTCTGGACATAGCCTATGGTTGCGGAGGTACTCCCTTGTCACCTCCTTCATGGGGAGTGTCATCCCGCCCTCTAGGAAGGCAATAATGGGAATGACGACTTGCCCCGCTTGCCTAGAGCCTGCCACAGACCCAGGGGGACAATATTCCAGGCCCACATCGGCAGGGATGTGATACTTGGCCCGGAATCCTTCCATACCGGAGGGAGTATCCACCAGACACTTAAATCTACCCATGGAATCGAAGCTAGGGACGCGGACTCGTAAAGAGAGGGAAGAGGAGTTGACAGCCAAGGAGGAACTTACGCAAGAACGGTCGTACGCACTTTAGGAGCTTGTGGGAGAAAGCAAGAAGTAGACTGGCCCTGCAACAAGTTCGCTATTTGGAGGAAATGATGAATGGCGCGTCTACCGGGGCGTTTTATATGATAGGGAGACGGCGGTTCGTGGGAAATATCCCGCTCAAATTTTTGAGGACGAATCCAGGCCGTAGGATCCCCATCCCACCGTAGAACGTGCGCGACAGGGAGTTACTCAGCGCATTTAATGCGGGTGTAACGCTTTACGAAGCGCCAAGGAAACGTCCAGAAGGCGCGGGCGTACTCCGCACGTGTAGCAGTCCAAATGTCACGTGGGGGGAGGATACGTGGGTCAAAAACCCATCTGCCTCCTCGGATCAGAGTCAGACGACTTTTTGAGGGGCTGTTGTGGGGGGTAAAAGCGTCAAAACACCATATGGGCCTGAGGCCCAGTCCGAGGACGTGAGTCCCACTAAACGGGTTACGTGTCGGGAGCAAGGCCACCTAACACTGGGTTCCGAGGGCAGCCGAACAGATTGCCAGCCTGTCGGAAATGAGCCGAGGGGAGAGTCTCCTCGGACAAAGGCTGGGAAAAGAACATGGTGGTAAAGCGCCCAGGAGAGGGCCCCTGAGGGTCGGCGAGTCATCCCACTTCTCAGATGAGATGACGAGATGGGAGCCAAGGGGGACGTGCTTTGCACACAATCCCTGCCACCGCATTAATGACTCCTCACCCACCCGCCTGGCTGCATTAATGGAGAAATGACTATTGAGGGGACAGTGACCAGCCTTAAGGGCATTGGGGAGCGTTTTCAGGGAAAAGACAGGTGGGAGCCAGGTATGGGGAGTATAAATAGAGAAGGGAAGACCATTAGAGAGGGGCTTTTGGCTGGAAAAGGGAGAAGAGGAAGGACTACCTCCAACTAAGAAGAAAGGCAGGGGAAAGGTGCAGGCAGACGTTCTCGGCCAACGACCAAGAAGGAGCCATAGCGTTCTCGGATACCCTGGCTTGACTCCAATGGACGTACCCACTCTCCATAGCTTCCTAGAGCCCCAAGAAATTTAGGCTTTCAGCCCACTCTCTACAAATTCTATTGTAAAGGGCACCTGGGCCAACCCAGCCATACATTTGGGCCTAAGGCCATTTTGTGTCCTTACAATAATATATATATATATATATATATATATTTTTATATATAGAGAGCTGTGTAAATGTATGTATATATGAATATGTAATTCGGCCACCCCAAACTAAAATTTCTAACTATGCCCTTGCTTAAATTAACCAAACTTTGAGAAGATTTTACATTTTCTGATCTCCTTCTATATTTTTCTCAAAAATTCCAGCTATTAGAAATTTTGACCATTATAGAAAACTAAGCAATCAACTTCAAAATTTGGGACTAAGATTATAGTGTTGTTATTTCGAAAACTTAATTAGCAATGAATTCAACACGGTATTTAATAATGAAATATAAATCTCGTTGTAGTTATTGGAGTTGAGGCCAAATTTTGATAGGCCAAGTTCCTTTTGGTATCTTCTTTCTTTAGGGAATTTTGCATTTATTTAACTCAAAAATGATATAGAATGACTCATTGAAAAGAAAAAGGGACTTTTTTTTTGGGACTTTAAAGTCTTTAATTATTTGTTATATTGTTTGTTCATTCAATTGATTTGTATCTTCAGGTCCAAATTCCACTCACGCAAACTTACATGCAAATCCAATGCTATCTTGCTAGCTAAAAGTATGACTTTAAAATTCATTTAAAAAATGGACAATCAAAAAAGACATTTGGAAAACTTTTAAAGATTGTCTAAGATCTCTAATGGGATAGGGTCATTACTAAGAAACTTCTTTCTAGGGATTGAATTCATTTATATCATGTTCCTGTCTACATCTACCTGTACATGTGTGTCTATATGTTTAATGAGTTTTACTAAAATGTGCCCTTCTAAGGTTCAAATTCAATTATATTATGTATCTGTCTACATGTACATGTATATGTGTGTATATATGTTTAATGAGTTTTACTAACGTGTGCTCTTAAGGTATATATTAGACTATTAGTAAACCATTTTATGAATCTTTTTATGAAAAAAAAAATGAAAAAGTAATTAAATGTTTTTACAGCTTTTTCAATTCTCCTTAAAAATTTTCTCAAAATGGATAATTAATATATATTATAAGAGCATATATATATATATATAACTTTATGTCAATGTTAGAAACTTTTTTTTTTTTTTTGATAAGGTTATAAACTAAATTTTGGTTGTTAGAGCAACTGCATCAGTCGATGCAAAAATTTTGTAAATTTGCAAAAAAAGAAAAAAAAAAAACCTACTTTTTCAATTTTACATATTCATTTTTACAAAACACCCATATCAGTTTATCTATTCTACACATTTGTTCAATAAAATATTCATTCTTTTACAATTTTTTATTATTTTCTTCACCCTTCACACTTCTCTCTTCTCTTGAAATCCTCTCACACACAACCCAAGCCACCATTAGTGATCAATCCACCATCATCAAGCACAGCCACTGCAAACTGTCACCATCATTAGCCACTAATCAAAAACCAGATCATCAAGCACCATCATCTAGCACCATCATCATGCTCTCCCTTCACCCACTGATCAAACAAAGAATAAAAACCATCAAAACCCCAAAATTCATCAAAACCACCAAAACCTTCAAAAATCATCAAGCTCTCCCTTCACACTTCTCTCTGAAATTCTCACACACACAACCCAAGCTAACAATTTCAACGATCAATCCACCATTATCAAGCACGGCCACTCTGCCACAATTTTTTATTATTCCCTCCCTCACTGCCCTTCTCTCTCACAGACCAAATCACATTCACCAATGATCGCTCCACACCTATTCAATCCGAAATCCACTCCACACCCATTTGATGATTAGTGGCATTATTTGACTGGGTTTGATGATGAGTGGCACTAGTTTGATGATCAGTGGAGGTAGTGGTTTGATGATCGATGGCAGTGGAGGCATGATTTGATCAAATGAGGAAAAGGGAGAGTGAGGTGAGAGTGAGAGCAACAAAGACAGTGAAAGAGAAAAAATTATTAAAATATTAAATACAAATGCAGCAGTAATCATGCATATATGCACGGTTACTGTAGCAATTATTCATTTATGCACAATTTTACACGTACTAATATGGATGTTTTTTAGGTTAAAATGTGTAAAATGAAGGAATTTTTTTATTTTGGAAGACTTACTCGTTAGAGATATTGGCCCAGATTTATAGACTAATAGTACTAGTACTATTGTACCAAAGACTTGTTACGCAAATTTTTACTTGTACTACAACTTCACACCTTAATTACGAGTTTTTTAGTGGTACAATGAAGATGATAATTCTCCATCTTCAAGAAGCCCAAATTGGGGTCCTAGTCATTTTCTTCATCTTCTGCACCTCCATGAATTTTTTTACTTTCATCTCATTTGTGATCTTCTTCTTCTTCTTCTTCTTCTTATTATTATTATTATTATTATTATTATTATTATTATTATTATTATATGTGTGTATCTATGTATATATGTATGATCCACTCATCACTTCACTAAATAATTTTCAAACATCAACTTCAGCATTTGCTTCTCCAAAAGTCAAACACATGCAAAGACAAATTTGTTAGTTTTGACATGTGTATGATGAGATTTTTCAAATAAGATTAGTGGTACCATATATTAGACTACGAAGATTAATTTATGCATCTAATCCAACTAGATGTATTTGTCATACCAAATCTTACTTAAATATGGTTGTTTTAATAGGTTAGTATGAAGTACTAAATAAAAATATATAGACTATCAATTGAATTAATAAATAAAAGGAAGAAAAAATCACCAACCATAATATAAATAAATAAAAATTAAGGCAAATAGAAATGAAAATAGAAAAGAAGAAATGGAGGAGTAGAGAGATTAAGGAACACTTCCACATGAGTGATAAGGTAGGTAGAAAATAAAAATTGAAAAGGTGAAGTAATAAGCTTCTATAGGGAGAGATTGAGAAAGACTAACAAAAGGGTCAAACATAGTTAAATAGATTTGAATGAAACAAGGAGACTTGAGGGGCCAGTCAGTTTCATTTGAAGGGGCCAATTCAAACAAATATTCTTGAGGGCCCGCTTATATAGGTTGAAAAATCTATTGCGTGCTTGTGTTCCTGGAACCATTTTTCTTAAATTTTCAACTATTTTAAAGCGATTTGAGTTGTTTTGAGGAAGGCATAAGATTCTGGATTACAATTTTGATAAATTGGATCCAAACATTCAACACTAGAGAAAGTTTACACCAAATCAACTTAGATTTATAAACTATTTCTATGTGGAATTCCTCATTCATATATATATATATATATATATATATATAGTTGTGTTCAAGTTGCACTTAGTGTAATTCGATCTAAACAATGTTATACTATCCATTATTTTTTATTTAGATGTGAATTTTGATAAATTCACTACTAGATTACATTATCTTCATACATTCTCTATTTTTACAAAATTTAAAAATAATCAAAGATCAATAGTCATGTCATCGGACAGTTGTTTAAATTTAAGTTTTTGTAATTTAAAATAGTGCATAAAAGATGAATTTATGGATCGAATGGTAAATTATATCTGATTGGCATGAAAATTGACATACATGTTAAAAACCTAAAAAACATGTAATTCAATAGTTGGATTTTCAAATTATGAATTCAATAACAAGTTAATGGGAGGTGTATCTCTCTCTCTCTCTCTCTCTCTCTCTCTCTATATATATATATATATATATAATGGAAAAACAAGAGTGAGTGGGTTTAGGTTATCCACTTTAGATTTAGTGTGAGAAAAATCCTAAAACCCTGAAATTTTAATTGAAAAACGAACCGATTCATTTGCCAAAAACAACACAGATTCTTAACAGTATATAAGTTCTTTTAGGTTTTAATTAGGTAAAGGAAACAAGAATCAATGACCCTAATATTAAGCTGGTTAGCTTTAAGGTTGATATCATACCAACCCAAATTAACCTAACCAAAGTTGCAGTTAGATAACACTTAGCTCTCATAGATTTGAGCTTAATTAATATGTTGTAAACATCAAATTCCAATAGAACCAGTGGTATTAACAATTAATACACTTGATAAACTTTTGTCTTTATTGGTATTACATGTAATTTACCGTTAATTGGACTCCCATCATCAAATAGATGTATAACAAATAAAATTTGCATGAGATACTTTTTGTCCATGGTATCTAAATTATTGGGAATGTGGTACAGAATCTGAATGTCCGAGAATATATAAGTATACCCACATTTAATTAGTTTGATAAGAAATTTGATAAGATTTCTAAGAATGTGCTGCATTAGGTTTATTTTTACGAACCTTTTACATACATACATACATACACACACACACACACACACACATATATATATATATATATATATATATTATTCTCTCAAAAATATCCTTAGATTTATATATATAATTTCACTTAGTTTTATAAATATTATATATATATATATATATATTAAGTGTCTTACCTATCACCTTTACCTTTGTGTTGCTTTTTTTACAAATAATAGTAAGAAGAAAATATAAGCTGTGAGTTAAGTTAAATATCCTAAAATCATAGTCTAACATTTGCATCTATAAGACTAAATTAATTATTTCAATTTTTTAAAGGTTTATCTTGATTGGCTTATCAATCAAAAATTTTTGTGTGGATATATATATATATATATATATAGACACACACACACACAAAGTTGAATACATAACATATATACACTAACTTTTATTTTAATTAGAAAGAGTATTATTTCTTTAAAAAAATAAAATAAAAGTTAGAAATAGTATTAAATTGGATATAAATCTATAATTATCACTTAAAATAGAGTGTGTCTATATACATATATATATGTAAGGACACAAAGTAAGCCTCTGGCCCAAATCCGTGACCGGGCCGGTCCAAGTGGCCTACACAATAGAATTTGTAGAGAATGGGCTTAAAGCCTAGACTTCCTGGGGCTCGAGAAAGTTCTGGGATAAGGGCTGAGTTCACTTCTGGCGCGCAACGAGTTAGCGGAGTGATCTTCCCTTTCCTCGGACATGGGCCGACGAGCTTATGTCCTGGCTTCCCTTCTGTTCTCTGGGGGGAAAAAGAGAGTGAGTCTTCCTCTTTCCTTAAAGAAAATCCAGATCCCCTTCTAGTGGTTCCCTCCCCTCTATTTATACTCCTCCTCCCTGGTTACCATCTGTCCTGTCCCTAAAAACGCTCCCCAATAGCCATAAAGCTGACCGCCATCCCCTCAGAAGTCACCTCCTCATTAATGTGGCCAGGCGGGTAGGTGAGAGGCCTTTAACGCGGAGGCAGCAGCTTTGTGCAGAACATGTCCCACTTGTCCTCCTCCTCGGCGTCCCGTTGAAGTTCTGTATGACTTCTTGGGCTTCAGGTGCTCAACCATTAGCATTGTGTCGCATCTCTCGGCCCTTGCTTCCGTTGTCTGAGGCCATATTCTCCTCAGACTCTCCCAAGTGGGCAATGGCCTGAACGGTGGGCCTCTGGGCCCTCAAGTTTTGGTGTTCTCCTCCCTCCTTGTGGCGTCTTGGGCGAACCGGTGTCCTCGGACCAGGCCCAAGGCCCACACAGCCGTCCTGACGCTTCTGCCCCCACAATAGTCCCTTAAAAATTCATTTGACCTCGATCCGAGAGGAGGAATGAGTTTTTGATTCACAAGCGTTACTTTCACGTGACCCTTCAAGCATAGCACGTGCGGAGTTTCCCCTACGCCTTCTGGGATAGCTCGCAACAGTTCATAACGCGCAACGCCAGCATTAAATGTTCTGAGTCACTCCCTATCGCCCATGTTGGACGGTGAGATGCGGATCGTGCGGCTCTGATTCTCCCTGAAAATTCACGCGGGACAGATCTCATAAATGTTTGCTTCTTAAAATCCCTAAACGCTTGGAGAGTCGCGCATCCAACCTTCACTCCCAAAAAGCAATTACACCCCTGGAAACGTATACTCTCATTTCCTCTCCAGAAGCATTCTCAGAGTCGTGTCCCTCTTTCTTCGTAAGTTCTCGTTCCCTTAGCCTCTTTCTCCTCGGCTGTTGATTTTTCCCTTTCCTCTCTAGGTCTATACCTTAATCTGGGCCACATGGGTAGGTTTAAGTGTTTGGTGGACTCTGAATCCGGTATGGAAGGATTTCGAGCCAAGTTCCACATTCCCCCAAAAGTGGGACTAAAATATTGCCCGCCTGAGGCGGTGGCTGACTCCAGGGGAGATGAGCAGGTGGTTATTCCCATCATCGCCTTCTTGGAGGGTGGCATGACCCTTCCCATGGGTCCTGTCACTAGTGAGTACCTTCGCAACCACCGATTGTGCCCCGACCAATGCACGCCCAACATGTTTAGGATCCTGGGGAGTGTAGATGCTCTAAACGAGCAAATGGGTTTGAACCTAACGTGGCGTGACATGGTCTACATGTACGAATGCCACCCGCTTAAGACCGTAGGGTACTATCTTAAGTCCCGGTCTAGTGTCGTTAGGCTCATATCGTGTCTTCTCAAATCCAATAAAGGGATGAAGGATGACTATGTCGTCGCCTCCGGGAGATAGTACGACAGAATCCATTGCCTCGTCTGAGAGGGGAAACCAGGTGTGGCTGCCTAGGGTTTTGGGCTTCTGGTTTACGTTTCAGTTACATTACCTTCGTCTTTGGGAATTTGTAGTTTGATGTCCTTGCTACCTAATCTTGTTCTCGAATCTAATTGTGACCAATTCTTTGAATGTCTTTTTCGCAGATAAACAACACATATCTCCCCGCCTCGGAGACGTTAACGTCCGAGACCTAAATAGGGTGCTGAGATCCGAGGTGTTCATGCACGAGGATCTACAAGTGAGGGCTGCCCACTTGATCTTGGGGTACGAACTTCTGTCCACCGTCTTCGGGGAGGTTGAGGACACAATCATCGCCGGCGACAAAAGGCGCAGGCAGATAGACGTCGCGAAGCCTAATTTCCTCGCTGAGCTTGAGTTGCCAGATGACCCTTCGGTGATACTGTACTCCCCCCCGGTGAGCGCGGTCCCAATCTTGGTTCGGCCCCCAATCCCTATTGCCGAGGGTGAGGACGATATTGTCGAAGTCTCGGACGACGAGACCACCCAGTGCTCGGGTATAAAAGGTCTGATAGTCTCGAAGGTGGACAGTAGCACCGAGGAGGAAGAAATGAACAGCCTACGGTCTCTCATGGGCGCACGGGGTGCGCAGGTGGCCAAGAAGGGTGCCCCCGGGTCTCATCTTCCCCCTCAACATCCTCCTCCTCTGGCCGACCCCAAGGCTCATGCCACTGACCTCAAGAAGAAGAGGAAAAAAGAGGACGAGGAAACCGAGGAGGCTCGCCAAAAGAGGCTCAAGCAGCAGCAACATCATCAACAACAACAACAGCAGCAACAACAACAACAACAACAGAAGGGCGCCAAGGGCAGGGCGCAGGCCCACTTGGTGGAGAGTGGGGAGAGCCATGGGCTGGCCGACGTGCGCCGAGCACAGACTTTTTAGCCTTCGGCACTGGAGCTGGACGGGACCCCCATCCCTAAACGCGCCAGCATAAGAGAGTACCAAAAGGGGTATTCCCTATACCTCTCCAAGGCTCTGGAAAAGCCCTTGCTTCTTCCCAAGGACATGGAGGCCCTTGAGCAAATGCAGTAGCAGCAGCTGTTCCTATCTCTGAAGAGGGATTTGGGCTTGGTACGTTCCAACCAGCCTTCGTTTACTTGCACCAGTCTTGTACACCCTCACTGTCCCACTTATGCTTTTTACGTGCATGCAGGCTATCCAAGAGGTCGCTGTAGCCGAGAAGTGGGTAGAGGACGCCCGGAAGAAGGCCTCCGCTGAGCTCAACGTTTGAGTAGAGACAGAGAAAGCCCTCTGCCTTGTCGAGGCCGAGAATATGAAGCTCGCCAAGAGGCTGACGATAGAGAAGCAGGCGAAGAGGAGCGCCGAGGCCGGCCTCAAAAATGCCACAGCTCAAGCCGAGACTCAACGGAAGGAGCTTCGAGGCTACAAAAAGGAGCTCACCGCGGCGAAGCAAGACAACGCCATTTTGAAGGAAGAACTGGCGAAGGCGAAGGAAGAGGCCCGCACCGCTAAGAAGGCTGCGGACGCTATTGCGGCCGCTTCCTTCCAGAGAGGGGTCGAGGAGACGGAGACTCGCCTAGTTGAGGAGCTGGCAGACCTGTGCAGGGAGTACTGCCGACAGGTCTGGTCGGAAGCCCTCGACGTGGCAGGTGCCCCCTCCTCGTCCGAATAGAGGAGGGCTGAGAACGTGTAGTATTCCCCGGATATCCACGAGTTCGAGGCTCCTCCTACCGCGGCCACCTCCACTTCCTTCGTGGCCCCTGTTCTTCCTTCAGCATCCTCGAATTCCGGCCAAGACATTCCCCTTGAGGAGCAAGCTGACAAGGGCGAAGACAAGCAAGATGGCCAAGGCGATCCTCCTCTTGTGGCGAAGGACAAAGGGAAGCAGCCCCTAACCCTACTAGAGGCAAGGCCCGTTGACGGCGGACTGGCCCTTGAGGTGGTGGCACCCCAGCCCTCCGAATCAGAGGCCAAATGAGTAGAGGATAAGGCAAAAGGAGTAGAGGATCTCCCCCCAACAGCCAAGGCTTGAGCTGCCAGATTCCTCCCCTTCTTCTCACAGGGACCCTTTTGTTCTTATCCTTACTTAAAGTATATTTTTGTTTCAAGTTTGATGTGAAGACTTTAGTATTTTGCTTGTAACTATTTTATTGTAATCGTGAACTTCTTTAATTTCTGGTTTCCTCGTCAGTAGTTACTTTGTATGTGAAAATTGCGCTAGGTTTTCTCTTGTTTCACAACATGCAAAAGACTTGTTTCAAGCGCTAGAACTTAGTTAAAAATGGTACTGGTATGTCAGTCTTTCCAAAGTAGAAGGTCCGAGATTCTGGCATAACTTAGGCTTTCGTTAACACTTAGATAAAATAAGAATGAACAAAAGCCTCGCGTGCTAAGGAAAAACGAATTGTGTGTCATATTTATTTAATGAAGGATAGGCAATACATTGGATGCTAAATTTTTCCAAGGCAGAAAGTCCGAGGACTTGGCGTAGCCTAGGTCGGCATTAACACTTAATGAAAAACGAAATTGTATGTTAAGTTTTCCCAAGGCAGAAGGTCCGAGGACCTGTCTCAGCCCCAGTTGGCATTAACATTTAACTAAAAATAAGTTGTATGTTAAATTTTTCCAAGGCAGAAGGTCCGAGGACCTGGCGTAACCGAGGTTGACAGTAACACTTAAGGAGAATGAATTGTATATTAAATTTTTCCAAGGCAGAAAGTCCGAGGACTTGGCTTAGCCTAGGTTGACATTAACATTTAAAGGGAATAAATTATATGTTAAATTTTTCCAAGGCAGAAAGTTCGAGGACTTGGCTTGGCTTAGCCAAGGTTCACATTAATATTTAAAGAGAATGAACTGTATGTTAAATTTTTCCAAGGTAGAAAGTCCGAGGACTTGGCTTAGCCTAGGTTGACATTAACATTTAAAGAGAATGAACTGTATGTTAAATTTTTCCAAGGCAGAAGGTCCGAGGACCTGGCTTAGCCCCAGTTGACATTAACACTTAATTAATAAATTGAATTGTGTTAAATTTTCCCAAGGCAGAAGGTCCGAGGACCTGGCTTAACCCCAGTTAACATTAACACTTAATTAATAAACTGAACTGTGTTAAATTTTCCCAAGGCAGAAGGTCTGAGGACCTGGCTTAGCCCCAGTTGACATTAACACTTAATTAATAAATTGAACTGTGTTAAATTTTCCCAAGACAGAAGGTCCGAGGACCTGGCTTAACCCCAGTTGACATTAACACTTAATTAATAAATTGAACTGTGTTAAATTTTCCCAAGGCAGAAGGTCCGAGGACCTGGCTTAGCCCCAGTTGACATTAACACTTAATTAATAAGTTGAACTGTGTTAAATTTTCCCAAGGCAGAAGGTCCGAGGACCTGGCTTAGCCCCAGTTGACATTAACACTTAATAAAAATTGAACTATGTTAAATTTTCCCAATGCAGAAGGTCCGGGGACCTGGCTTAGCCCCAGTTGACATTAACACTTAATTAATTTAGTGATAGAGACTAACATAGTGACAATTACCATGATACAATAAAATTCAAATATGTGGCACGCACGCCTTTCATTAGTAATAATACCTTCGGAGTTTATTTACATTCTAGGGTCGTTTTGCAAGTTTGTTTTCCAAGTCGGCGAGACGATATGACTCTATGTCGGCCACTGAGGTGATACGATAGGGCCCCTCCCAGTTTGGTCCTAGTTTTCCTCACAATGGGTCCTTTGCAGTCTCGACGACTTTTCTCAAGACTAGGTCTCCCGAAGCGAAAGGCTTGGATCGTACGCAAGAGTCGTACCCTTGTTTGAGCTTCTGCTGGCAGCAAGCTAGCCTGACCATAGCGCTTTCCCACCTTTCTTCCACCAGGTCCAGACCCTTCAGCAACATGTCGTCGTTCGTGTCTGAAGCAAAAGACTGCGCCCTCATTGTCGGGAACCCCATCTCCACAGGAATCACGGCCTCGGCGCCATACGTCATCGCGAAAGGGGTCTCCCCTATGGACCTTCGCGGCGTGGTTCGGTAAGTCCACAGCACGTGTGGTACCTCATCCACCCATCTGCCCTTCGCAGCATCTAATCTTTTCTTGAGTCCATTGACTATCGTTTTGTTGACCGCTTCAGCTTGCCCTTTCCCCTGCAGGTAGGCTGGGGTGGAGTACCTGTTTGTAATGCTGAAGTCCCCGCAATACTCCCTGAAGGCTTTGCTGTCGAACTGCAGTCTGTTGTCCGAGATGAGAGTACGTGGGATCCCAAATCTGGTGATGATGTTCTTCCAGATGAATCTCTTCGCGTCCACGTCTCGGATATTCGAGAGTGGCTCGGCCTCTACCCACTTAGTAAAATAGTCTGTCCCAACGAGCAGCCACCGCTTGTTGCCCGCCGCCCTCGAAAATGGTCCCACTTTGTCCAAGCCCCACTGCGCAAACGGCTAAGGGTTGACTAATGGATTAAGAATGCCACCCGGCTGGTGAATGTTGGGGGCAAACCTCTGACATTGATCGCATTTCCTCGCGTACTCCTACGCCTCCCGTTGCATATTCGACCACCAGTACCCCTGTGTGAGGGCCCTGTGAGCTAGTGACCTTCCGCCCATGTGGCTGCTGCAAATTCCCTCATGCAACTCCTCCAAAAGCTCCCGTCCCTTTCGGGTGCACACACAGCAGGTAGGGCCCCGAGAAGGAGCGTTTATAGAGCTTTTCGTCCTCGGATAACCAGAACCGAGGAGCTTTCCTGCGGATCTTGTCAGCCTCAGTCTTCTCCTCTGGCAGTGTGTCGTGTTTAAGGAAAGACACTATGGGGTCCATCCAACTGGGTTCTGTTCTGACCTATTGGACCCGGATGGCCTGACAACCCGGACCGGCTGGCCTAAGCAGGTCCTCAACGAGAATGACCTGAGGAAGGCCCTGTGCCGAGGAGGTTGCGAGCGTGGCCAGCGAATCTGCGTGGGTGTTTCCGCTTCTAGAGATATGTGACAGTGCGAAGGATTCGAACTTGGCTTGTAAGTGCTTGGCGTGGGCTAAATACTCTCGCATTCTCAGTTCCCTGGCCTCCAACTTCCCTTCCACCTGGCCGACCACCAGCTGCGAGTCTGAGAACGCTCGCACCACCTTTCCCCCCATTTTTCGAACCATGTCCATTTCCACCAGCAAGGCTTCATACTCGGCCTCATTGTTGGTAGTTGGGAACGCTATCCTTAGAGACTTTTCAATGACGACTCAATCTGGAGATATCAAGACTATCCCAGTGCCTGAACCTCTCTGGTTGGAGGCTCCGTCAACATAAGCTTCCCATATCGGAGGCTTCTCGTACGAGACTATGCCGACTTGCTCTCTCCCTAGGCTACATCCCCCTAGGTCTTCCTCCAGGGAAGGCTCTGTGAACTCTGCCACCAGGTCGGCCAGGACTTGCCCCTTCACAGATGTACGAGGCAGGTACTTAATGTCAAAGGCTCCCAAAAAGGTTCCCCATTTGGCGATTCTGCTGGAGTAGTCAGCACTCCGCAGCACAGACTTAAGTTGGAGTTGGGTCAGCACGACGACCGTATGAGATTGAAAATAGTGCGGGAGCCGACGCGTCGCGTGCACTACGGCCAGAATCGCCTTTTCCAATGGTAAGTACTGGATCTCGGCCTCCTGTAGGGACTTGCTCACGTAATAGACCGGCCTTTGTGTACTGTTGTCGTCTTGTATCAGGACTAGGCTAACGGCATGGGCAGCCACAGCTAGGTACACAAACAGCACTTCGTCTAGATCAGGATGGGACATAATGGGTGTTCGAGAGAGGTAATCCTTCAGCTGTTGGAAGGCCAAAGAGCACTCCCTGGTCCATTCGAATCCCTTCCATTTGTTCAGCAGTTAGAAGAAGGGTCGGCACCTGTCTGCGGATCGGGAAATGAACCTACTGAGGGCAGCCGTCATCCCGGCCAGCCTCTGGACCTCCTTCAGGTTTCGAGGTGGTTGCAGGTTACAGATTGCGGAGATCTATTTAGGGTTGGCCTCAATACTTCTGTGAGTAAGCATATAGCCCAGGAACATACCGGACTCTACCCCGAAGGAGCATTTGGAGGCGTTCAAGCATAACTTGTGCTCCCGCAACGTCTGGAATGTGCTGTTCAGGTCGGCCACATGCTCCGATATGGCCCTGCTCTTCACAACCATATCATCTACGTATACCTCGACGGTCTTCCCTAACTGTGCCTCGAACATCCGGGTCATCATCCTCTGATAGGTAGCCCTGCATTTTTCAGGCCGAAGGGCATCACCTTGTAATGGTAGTTGTCGGTGGGGGTCACAAAAGCGATTTTCTCCTAGTCTTCCAAGGCCAAAAGTATCTGGTGGTACCCCTAAAAGGCATCCAGGAAACTCATGCGGGGGTGGCCGATCGTCGCGTCTACTAGTTGATCTATACGAGGCATCGGAAAGGGTCCTTGGGACAGGCTTTGTTCAGATCCGTGAAGTCTACGCATACCCTCCTCTTCCCACTTTTCTTCTTCACCATGACTGTGTGTGCCAACCATTTGGAATAGAACACTTCCTTGATAGCCCCAACTCTCTTAAGTTTGATAACTTCCTCCTTAACGGCCTCGAAATGCTCCGTGGAAGAGTGCCGAGGGGGTTGCTTCTTCAGTACTGCGGCTGGGCTGATGTTCAGGTGGTGGCATATGAAGTTTGGGTCGATTCCAGGCATCTTATGCTCGTCCCATGCAAACACGTCAAGGTTCCCCCTCAAGAATGCGACCAACTCTTCCCTTTCTTCGGTCGGCAGTTGAGCCCCTATCTAAAAGAACCTCTCTGGGTCGTTATCTACGAGAACCCTGTCTAACCCCTCACATGCAGACTCCTCTACCACTATTCCTCCAGTTGTGGCAGAAGAGGCTAATTACTATGAGGTCGGAGCAGCTAGAGCCGAGGGTTCGGGGTCCGGCCTGCGTAGAACTGCGACTATCAGGCACTGTCTCGTTGCGGGCTGACTCCCAATAATTTCCTCGACTTGGCAGCCGAAAGGGAACTTCACCTTGGCGTGGAGAGTGGAGGAGACAGCCCCTAGGGCGTGCAGCCAAGGTCTCCTTACAATGGCCGTGTAAGGGGAGTAAGCGTCGACCACGATGATATCCACCTCAACCATCGCTGGTCCTGACTGCACTGGCAGCCTAATCTGTCCCCTCAGGACGACTACCTTCCCTTCAAAGCTTATTAGCGGTGAGTCATAGGCCGACAGGTCCTCTTCTCTCAAGTTCAAACCTTTAAATAGGTCGGGGTACATGATGTCTGCGCCACTTCCTTGGTCCACCATCACCCTCTTCACATCGTAGCCTCTAATCCTCAGCAATATGACTAGGGCGTCATCGTGGGGTTGGATGGTCCCTTCCTTGTCCGTCTCCGAGAAGGCCAAAGTAGGCTGCGTATTGCCCTTAATCTTCTTCGGCTCGGAGCCAGAGCCCTCAGTATGGGCTCGCGCCACAGACATCACCTTGGAAGGGCGCGAGCCGGTCCTCCCAAGAGCGGTGAGAATGACATTGATGGTTCCCTAAGGAGGCTTCGGGGCATGATGGCCCTAGCTTGCCAGCCCTGGGTGTTCTCTCTGCCCTTCATGCTGGTGCACGAACTGTCTCAACTTTCCCTCCTTCGTCAGCTATTCTAGGTAGTACCGTAAGCTCTTGCAGTTCTTAGTCGTGTGGCCGTTCTCTTGATGGTACTGGCAGTGGAGGTTCTGGTTACGCTTTGTGGGATCACCTATCATTTTGCTGGGCCACCTAAAGTAGGGCTCGTGACGGATTTTCTCAAACACCCGCTATATGGGTTCGCGGAACACAATGCCAACCACCTGCGTTGTCATCTGACGAGGTTGCCCGACGAATTCCCTCATCGGCCTACTATTGCTGTATCTGTCTGACTTGAAATCCCTCCTGTCTTAAGGGATAACCTTCGCCCTAGCCTTCACTTGTAATTGATCCTCCTCCACCCGCGTGTACTCGTCAATGCGGTCCATGAGCCGATGCACGCTCTTGCAGGCCTCCTGGTCAGTGACTTCTTCAGGTCATACTCATTTGGAAGGCCGACCTTGAAGGTGCTTATGGCGACTTCGTCGAAGTCCCCATCGATCTCGTTGTACATCTCCCAATATCTATCGGTATATGCCCTGAGGGTTCTCCTTTTCTCATGGCCATAGACAATAGTGAATCTAGAGGCCGAGGGACCCTACTGCATGTGATGAACCGCGAACCGAATGCACTGGTAAGCTTCGCGAAGAAATTGACAGAGCCCGCCTTGAGGCCATTGAACCACCTCATCACGACGGGTCCCAGGCTAGAAGGGAAGACCTTGCACATTAGGGTCTCATTCTTCGAGTGCACCGCCATCTTTTGGCTGAAATGGCTCACAAGTTCTACTGTGTTCGTCCTTCCGTTGTAAATCGTGAAGGTTGGCTGGGTGAACTGCCTTGGAAACTTTCCCTTCTCAATCCTCCAAATGAAGGGCGACTTGAAAATCTGGTAGAGCGCCTTACTCAGCACAATGTTGGCCAAGCCTCTAGAGGATGTCCTCTTATCCTTAGGTTCGCGACGGTGTTCGTCCTCCTGGAAGAGGACTCGCCAGGGGGGGTCCTCGACCTGGAATTGTCAAAGCTACCGTAAGTATCCGCTGAGGACTGGTCTGAAGGAGAGGGCATTCGTCTTCGTTTCTCCCGGTGTAGCTTCCTTCTCAGATGATCAATCTCCCTTTGCAGGGTCTCAACGCTTTTTTCGCGTGAGGCTCTACTTCCATCCCGTGCATGGCTCCTCCCGCGCGTATGTTCTGTGCACACGCTGGCTTCGCGCTCTCTCTCCCGCTCTAACTGTAAAAATTGGTCCTCGCGCTGGGACCCCCTGGACTCCGCATGACGTGAACCTAAACCTTCTATGATACTTCCAGTCCCTTTGGTCAAGGCTTCCCACAGACAGCGCCAATTGTAAGGACACAAAGTAAGCCTCTAGCCCAAATACGTGACCTGGGCTGGCCCAAGTGGCTTACACAATAGAATTTGTAGAGAATGGGCTTAAAGCCTAGACTTCCTAGGGCTTAAAGCCTAGACTTCCTAGGGCTCGAGAAAGTTATGGGATAAGGGCTGAGTTCACTTCTGGCGCGCAGCGAGTTAGCGGAGTGATCTTCCCTCTCCTCGGACGTGGGCCGACGAGCTTATGTCCTGACTTCCCTTCTATTCTCTAGGGGGAGAGAGAGAGTGAGTCTTCCTCTTTCCTTAGAGAAAATTCGAATCCCCTTCCAGTGGTTCCCTCTCCTCTATTTATACTCCCCCTCCCTGGTTACCATCTGTTCTGTTCCTGAAAACGCTCTCCAATGGCCATAAAGCTGACCGCCGTCCCCTCAAAAGTCACCTCCCCATTAATGCGGCCAGACGGGTAGGTGAGAGGCCTTTAATGCGGAGGCAGTAGCTTTGTGCAGAACATGTCTCACTTGTCCTCCTCCTCGGCGTCCCATTGAAGTTCTGTATGACTTCTTGGGCTTCAGGTGCTCAACCATTGGCATTGTGTCGCGTCTCTCGGCCCTTGCTTCCGTTGTCCGAGGCCATATTCTCCTCGGACTCTCCCAAGTGGGCAAAGGCCTGAATGGTGGGCCTCTGGGCCCTTAAGTTTTGGTGATCTCCTCCCTCCTCGTGGCGTCTTGGGCGAACCGGTGTTCTCGGACTGGGCCCAAGGCCCACACAGCCGTCCTGACGCTTCTGCCCCCACAATATATATATATATATATATATATATATATATATATATATTTATATATTATGTATGTAATTTAATGTTTTTATATATATTCTACTTATAATTTAATTCTTTTATATATTCTACTATCATCTTTTAGACAAACAATACTCATTGCACTCATTTAATTTATATATTTTTCCTCATTCGTATCTTATCAATAACAGAATGACCTACTTTTTAATAATAAAAAAACACCTAATTAATTAGGGATAATAAAATACTTCCATCATGCACACTACCCTTTTCCAATCCCACATGAACTTTTCCCATCATAAAAAGAATACAAGGTGGTAATGGAAAATCCATGATCTGATTATGATCCCACCTAGTCTGATTGTCATCGTACACATTACCATACAAAGACATAATACTAAATATGAGAGATTGGACATTAACAAGATATAAATAATTAAAAAAAAAAGAATAATTAAGAAAGGATATTGAAACTTTATTCCATTCACAAGTAGTCTCAATAGAGCCGCACAATACTACTAATACAAATTGAACACAAAATTTGTGTGATACTCTATCAGCGTGCCACTCCCCCCCCCCCCCTCCCCCACACACACGTATGCCTTTTATTTTTTGTTTTATGTTTTTTATGGGTGGGTCTTCTTGGCTGGGCTGGGCTGGGCTTGTTATGGCTGTGCTTAATTTTTTTTTTTTTAATCTTATGTTTTTATATATATTTTTTAGTTATGGGTAATATAATGAACAAATCTTTATTTATGCAGATTGAGATTGCTAAAAACTTGTTATTATTTGGTAAAACTGCAACAATACCTTTTATATAAATTAGGTTCTATTTATTATTTGCTCTACACTTGAAAAGTATTTTTTATTTTAGTCTTTATAAATATATTTTTTGATTAGAAATATCTACTATAATTAATTGAGTCTCAAACAAGATCAATGAATAAATTTATTTTTTAGTAATAAACAAAATATAATACAAAATTTAGATGAAAATATTACAAATGAGCAAGAAATTCACCAAAAAGAGTTAGTCAATTGAAAAGGAAATGTTAGAAGAACTTGAATACAAAAATTTAATTGGTCAATTTGCATGTCAAAAGGCAAGAAAAATAGATTTTAAATGAAATATATTATAATATAAAAATATTAAATAAATATTAATTTAATTAATACATAAGTATAAAAAATGCCCCATTTTAGTTCTCGCCTTAGGCCCCAAAATGTCTAAGGCCGACCTTGGCATAGAGCATATGAGAAAGAGAGAAGGAGTGAATTTTGCAAGGAGAAAGTGTCTTTTGGTCTACATGCTAGTTCCATGGAGTAAGACTCTCACAAGGATTTGTAGCACCCATTCGTAAGGAAGGAGGTGTTGTCACATTGTGGCTCACATGTATGTGATTTGGCAATAATTTTTGGTGTAGCAATTTTTGGCCCTAAATAAGGATCTAGGTTCACTTATCTTTATCGAATGTCACTGCATTGTGTGGAGTACAAACATTTTTAGATTAAATCAATATCAAATTGAGAAGCTATTAACAAAAGGAATAATGTACTGTGGTTGCAGTATTTCACTATTTGTGTTGTGTGAGTGTTGAATAGTGACATTCCTCCAAAAAGCCTCATTACATTGTATTATTATGTTTTTAGAAATGCTTCAATTTTTATATTACATGAATGTAAAGGATTCTTTTTCGAATGATTTCAAATGTTTTTGTGAATCCCACAATGTCTACCATGGGATGACTCTCTTGAGTGCTGCTTGATGTGAATATTCTTAAACATAAATATGATAATATGTCACTAGATCATGGTTTGGGTAAAGTCTAAGCAAAGATGGGAGCTAGTCGTCACTTGAGTTGGGTCTAAGAACCGTTCTTTTGACGTCTACGTAGAGGTTAAATCACCAAACTTTAAGTCTTTTGAAGTTAGAATATGAACTTGGGAATGTGTTAAGCAACTATGCACACCTAAGTTAAAGGACTAGCCTCCACTTGTACTGCTTAGCCATGTTCTAACAAGTTCCCACTAAGTTGGTTCCCTTCTATGCATGTAAAATTCTCTCTCACACACACATATATGGGATTAAATACATAAACCATAGGCTCAAAGATCAATCACTTAGAGGTGGGTGTCCTAATTTTAGGGCTTCATTTATAAAACCCTGATTGGAAAATTTCAATTTCAAAGTTGCTCAGACATCACCTTGACAAGCACCACATGTGAATCACTTTTATTTAAAGAAAACCAATGAAAGAAAGCAGAAATTTAGGGTCTCTCTGGGTCTAAGGCATATGCTTAGGTAGGGACAAAAGTAATGTACTCACTACACAATGCTTCAAGATGCATACACAATGGAGGGCTACGTGCATGCATTTGTAACTCTAATTTCTATATCTCCACTATCTTAACATGCAATTACTTCTAAACTAGGAACGAAAAGAAAGCAGAGAAATAAAAATAAATTAAACCTAAGATTTCAAAGTGAAGAAAGAAAACAAAGTAAATGTTTTTTTTTAATTAAAAAAAAAAAGGAACTTACATTAATTGCTTGAAGATCCTCTTTAATCTTGATCATTTGAGCAAAGCCAACTAGCCAAGGCATAGAATGTACAAAATGCGGTTACATATGAATATCAGATAACAACATTCTTGTTGTTTTGAAAGATTCACTTTGCATTGAGCTCCAACCCTAGTACTTCCAATAGTTGAACTTGGACTTTGACCCTTTTAAGATTTCTTTTATAAATAAAAAGTGCTTTGACTTTTCATATTGCTATAATACTCATAAAATCATGGATGTAGAACCATAGTTTAAAAACTGGACTGGACCAGCCGGTCCAACCGATTCAACCGAGAATTGGCCTTCAATCCAGTCCAATTATGAGTAAAAACCAAAAATTACTTAAAAACCGGAAAAAATCGAAAACCAGCCAGTTCAAATGGGAACCGACATGGTCAAACTGGTTAATGCCCAATTGGGTTGAAAACCTAAACTACACCGTTTTGCCTTGCCTAAACTACCTCATTTTGGAACAATGGAACCTAAAAACTAAATCTTAACCCTAAACACCTGATTCACCCTCACTCTCACTCACGCCTCTCACTCTCAAGTTGCGCCTCTCAGTCTCTCATGCCTTTCGCCCCTTTGTCTCACTCTCACTCTCACCCCACTCAAGTTCACAAGTCACGGCCTTTAATCTGATCTGCTTCTCATCGTTATGGGTCACGCCTCTTGCCTTCTCAGTTTTTTTTTTTTCTTCTTTGCTCTCAGTCTTGCCATCTCGGTATCGGTCTCGCCCACCCTCTGTGCTCTGCTTCATCAGGTATTTGGATTATTTTTCTTTTTCCTTTGCTTTTGATTGTAACTTGCTGTTTCTCTTTCTTTCATTTGTCTCACCATCATTCACCTCAACATCATGTTGTTCCCTTTTTACTTTTTATTTTTATTTTGAATATCAGCATTTATTTATGTAAAGTGTGCATAGAATTATGTATCCGTTTGCAACAATAATTAATATTTTTTTGCTAATTATTAGTATAATTTTCTATTCCCAACAAATTCTTCATTAATCTTTTTATATTTTTGGTTTTAAATTGCAAAATTTTGGACCATCATTGTAAAATAGGTTTTTTTTTTTCCTTGCGATTATGGAACTTATTTGACTAAAGTAGTAAAATCAAAGTGGAAATGATAGCTCTTTATAGAAAAAAAATTATTTTAAAGCCTGGTATTAAATGGTCATAGACTCGTATGCAATTTTACAATCTATATGGTTCAATTTTTTTTTTTTTTTTAAAACTCGGTTTAATTTTTTTCTTGATTTTGTTTTCTAGGTTTGTCATAAAAGATTCTAAGCGTCCTAAGAAAGTGTGTAATCTATATGTAGAGCTCTGCAATTTTTTTTTTTTTCATTTACACGTAGTGTCTCTCTTACAATTCAAACTATTCATTTTCTTTTTGTTTCTCAAATAAATTTTGTATTATATGAATTTATGTATAAAATCGTGCAATGTACAGGATGCAAAAATTATGATAGGTTCTAAAATTAGAACAAATTAAAGGTTATTATTCTTCGAATAGTTCTATCTCTTAAAATTGATCAATTTTTATAATACTATGTCTAAAGATTTTAATAAAGAACAATGACAAAGGAGAACAAGGATACTCTAAAAACATAGTGTACAAATAAGCATTTAAAGATTTTTCAATGGAAAAAAAATACTTCTAACATTTTTTAATCATTGATATATTATTTTTAACAATACTTCAAGTCACTAACAAAATAGTACTTATTTTGTTATAATAATTATTAAAATATATAATTATTTAAACATATATTTTATAAGATTTTTCATAAAACCGTACGGCCTATAACTAGTTAACCATAAATAGACTCAACCCGCCAGTAAATCCACCTTCAATATATTAGTATTACTTTATTAAAAAAAAAAAAAAAAAAAAAAGAACCACCACCCACGCACCACCCTGCGATTCCCGTTTTATTCTATGTAGTTCTTTCGGTATTCCAAGCAGCATTAGCATTCATTCTTTTCCTCTGTCTCGAGGCCCAAACCTACCGCCCAAGCAAAGCAAGCACAAGAAGTCATGGATAACCAACCCTATGAGCTTATTCTTTCTTCTTCCGCCTCTGCTAAGGAATCACCAATTCTCCTCCTCCATAACCCCAATCTGAATAGCTCACTGTGGTAAACGTTTTCATCGTCTTCACTTGGTTGTTTACTTTTGGAATCCTTTATCTTTTTGGGTTTGTGTATTACATGATCTTAGATGGGTTCTTGAGAGGACAAAATACCCACTTGTGGGTATTGGAAGTTTTCACTTGTTGAAGCTTCTTGTTGTTTATCAACTATTGTGTCTTGTTAATTTGAACTTTGAAATGTAGAAAAAACTATGGGGTGTTCCAAATTCTTTTCCATAATACTTAGTTTACACTGTCAGAAGGACAACCCCACATTGTTAAATGCAGAGAACATAGAATCATTTGAGGGTTATTGTATTTTTTGGAGAATTTTCTTTACTGGGTATGTGCTATAAATCAAAATTAAAATGTAATCCCCCTTTTTATCAGTGCATGCTTTAGACAAAAAATGCTTAATTAGGTGTTTTTAATTTGGTCCTGTTATATTTATCTTTAACTATATGTAAGTAACCTGGAATTAGCTAAATTTAGATTCAATTTGTTTAAATTATTCAATCTTTGCCGTGAAGTGTGTCACCGTTTCTGGTTTGTTTTACTTCATTTTTCATTTCAGGGGTTGCTGCGACTTGAACCACATTATTTATGAAAATCAAGTCCTCAGCGGGTGTTCTGTTTTTGTTTATATATGTCCTCAGTTTGTTTAATTCTTAGGCTTATTTGTTATTCCTCTTGATTTTCTATATCATCTTAGGCGGTGATTGTCGCTGCTGTTGTTGTAGTCGAATATATATATATATATATATATATATATATATTTTATGTGTAATATTACTATGTGGAATTTATTTGTTTATTTAGACGTTGTACTTAAAGAATTGTTATTGTTCAAATTTTAATTAGCTTGTTTGTGCTTTATTATTTTATTGTAAAATTTTTATGATGCCATTATAGTCCAACGTTAAAAACTTGAACATCTCTTTTTTTTTTTTTTGTTGTTCTCTTTACAATTTGGTTTTCAAAACCATGCTTTTTAGCTTTTATAGCAATAGAGACTGCAGAAAGGAGAAATTATGAGTTATTGCCCTAAAAACAAGCTCTTAAATCTACTCAGAAGAGGTTCCAAGTTTGTTCGAAAGGCCTACAACGCTGCTGCTCCCACCGCAGCTCCTACTTCCACACCTGGACAAGCATCCTCCTCTGCTGCTGCCATTTCTTCGACTTCGGCCATGGATGATCTCCATATCCTCAAAACAAGATTGTGCATCATTGGAAGTGGGCCAGCTGCCCACACCGCTGCCATATATGCATCACGTGCAGAGTTGAAACCCATCCTCTTTGAGGGGTGGATGGCCAATGGCATTGCCCCTGGTGGTCAGCTCACCACGACCACTGACGTGGAGAACTTCCCAGGATTTCCAGATGGAATTAATGGCATTGAGCTCATGGACCGCTGCTGCAAGCAGTCGCTCCGCTTTGGCACTCAGATTCTAACCGAGACTGTCAACAAGGTGGATTTCTCCACCACCCCTTTCAAGGTCTTCACTGATTCTAAGGCTATCATTGCCGATTCTATCATTGTGGCAACAGGTGCCGTCGCCAAGTGATTAGACTTCCCAGGCTCTGGTGAGGGCCCAGGAGGGTTTTGGAACCGAGGGATATTAGCTTGTGCTGTGTGTGACGGTGCTGCACCCATTTTCAGGAACAGGCCCTTGGCTGTAATTGGAGGAGGGGATTCAGCCATGGAGGAGGTCACATTCCTCACCAAGTATGGGTCTATTGTGTACATCATCCATAGGAGAGATACATTTAGGGCTTCAAAAATTATGCAGCAGAGGGCCTTGACTAATCCTAAGATTCAAGTTCTATGGAACTCGGTGGTCGTGGGGGCATATGGGGACGAAAACACTAATAATAGGGTCTTGGGGGGGTTGAAGGTGAAGAATGTGCTGAGCGGGGAGGTTTCAGATCTCAAGGTATCGGGATTGTTCTTTGCGATATGGCATGAGCCAGCCACTAAGTTCTTGGATGGTCAGCTGGAACTTGATTCTGGTGGCTATGTTGTCACAAGGCCAAGGACCACCCTGACTAGTGTGCATGGAGTTTTTGCTGCTGGAGATGTCCAGGATAAGAAGTATAGGCAGGTCGTTACTGCTGCCGGAACTGGTTTGTCAATATCCTCTATCTCCTCCCTTCATCATTTAAATTTCGATTTTAGAATTTTTATGTTTGCAGCACTGCTTTTCTTCATTTTATTCAGGATTATATGTTTTGTGTGGGTAATAAGGTATGTTTGTTTCTGTTTCTGTTTTTTTCTGGGTCAAAATTATGTTTATCTCATTGATATAATGCTAAATTTAATTCCCTGCTTTACTCGTCACGGTTGCTATAGCTACCTCATCGAATAACTTTTCTTCCTTGACTTGCCTAGCAACTTCTCTCAACAATGTAGTCTTTCCCACACCTGGCATCCCCCACACCCCAATCATGTTGAAGTTAGCATCTCCCAATGCCACCATAAGTCTCTTCACAATTAACATTCTCGACCCAAAGTTCATGTAATCCATATGGATAACCTTATCAGATCTCCAATTTTGCAATACTTCATTGATGTCTTGCACTATCTTCTTTGCTTTCTTACTTTGCTGATGTCGGTGCTTCAAGTTCAGGCATATCGCGTAGGAAGACCTCATCTTTGATTTTTCTTCATCTTCAATAACTTCCTTGGCCTTTCCCACAATCAAATCCGCATTTTCTAACCACTTGTTAACATCGGTTTCAATTTCTTCAATGTTTCTTTTAGCAGCATCAACCAAATGCGGCAGTGGCACCCTTTCTCTAACGTCCCTCAACTTCTTTACCTGTTCCTTCATATTCTCAATGTTGCTGCTGTAGTGAAACAAATAACCAAGCCACCGTCCAATTGGTTTAACCAGTTTCTTGATGAGCAACTGTCCAACTGGTTTAACCATGTTCTCGATGAGCCACTGTCCAATACACTTGACAATTTCTTCTGAAACCATAGTAGCAATCACAACAATTATAGCGACAACCACACTAACAATGGCCATTCTCGTTTCAATATCTTTCTCTCCCCTTCTCCCTTTTGTTTTGTTTTGTCTTTTTTTTTTTTGGGTGGTGTGTGTGGAAGTAGCTTCAAACTCAATAAGGAAATTTCCTCTCCTTAGGATATTGATCGACTGGAGCAAAGAGGCTGCTAGAATGAAACTGGAAAATGAAATTAACTTAGCAAAGCAAAAATGGAGGCCAGAAGCACAGGCCTCTATTTCAATAAGAGTGATAAAGAAGATAGGGAGTTCGGAGTACAGAACTAGAGTAAAGATGGCAAAATGACCGAGTACAAATAATGTATCAAGGAAGTGAAAGGACAGTATGTATATATCTCCAAAATGGAACAAATATGACAGATCGACCACACCAATCACAATTTAGACCTTGACTTTCACACGAATCACACCTGAATTAATTGCTCCACCAGCCATCCAGATATTCCTGGTTTTGAATATTCAAAGCGGAGAATTAGAAAACAGGAGTTGGTAAATGGTAACAATAAAAATATGGTAAATTGTAAATTATACTTTTCAAATTTGGAAAGTTTAAATTTTACGCTTTAAAGTTTTAGAATTTAAATTTTATATCTTAACGTTTTAGAATTTAGATTTTATTTCTAAAGTTTAGAGACGTTTAGATTTTACACTCTCAAATTCATATCCATAAGTTTTAGAGAGATAGTTTCAATTTTCAAAATATGACATCTTCTCTTCATATTTAGATTTGCTTACAGCTTACCTAATGTTAGATATTGTTTGAATATATTTACTTCTAATAATGCATCGTGATAACATCTTGTTCACTATTTTATAGTAATATTTATTACTAGTAAAAAAGCATGTTATCATTAAATAACTATTTTTATTCATAAGTTTTGGAGAGATGATTTTAACCTATGATGTCTACTCTTAATTATTATTGTTTTTATCATCGGACCAAAACATCAATTAATTTTAAGTATAGGCGTTGATCAAACTTTAGATCTCTTATTCAATGACAAAGAGGTCTTACCTATTAAACTAATTGGAATCCACATTCTTATCCATAAGTTTGATTGTTTGAAAAGTTTGTAAGGCATAATTCATATGAAAATTTCATTTTTTTTAGAAATATAATAATTTTAAAATTTGTTATTGTATTAAAAATAGTTATTACATTGTATTTCTCCATTTAAAGAATGACTATTATTACCACCGCACATATTTGGTGCGATAATCACTCCACAAGTATAAGTACTTGTGGGGTGTGAGAAAAAATGTTCGGATTTAAGTTTTTAAGAGAAAGTTTCAGATATATATACATTTGGATTAACTTAGAGTAAAATTTCTATATTATAAAAAAATATAGATAATAATAACTGTTACTAAAGAATAATTATTATATATTGAATTGCAAACAAATATCCTAATAATCATTGCATATAAATAACCATTTCAGATCTATTAAATACAAAACACCGACCATAAATTTGGGTAATAGAGTACTAGTAAATCTGATCCCTAGCATCAATTTATAAAACAGAGCAAAGATAAGATAGAAAGTAGAAGCACGTACCTCTCTTTACTCCTCCGCAGAGTGCAAAGCAAAATCAGTCACTAGACTTCTTGTTTTTTTTTTAGAGAATAACAGTTTGGTAGCAGGAGAAAACAACAGACTAGTTTTTTTTTTTTTGAGAGAATAACAGTTTGGTAGCAAGAGAAAACAACAGTCACTAGACTTGAATACGAATACCCAAATCAAAGTTTGGCAGCAAAAAATGAAGTAGTGTAGCGAAAAACACAAAATGTGTTGAGCGTGAAGAATGAATCGTGAAAAGAAGAAGCAAAGTAACACCGAAAATTAGGGCCCGTTTGGTAGATGTGTTTAAAAACTGAAAATTGTTATTTGAAAATATTTATAAAAATACGTGTAGGTGAAAAAGTGTGTTGAAATACGTGAAATGCTGTTTAAAAACTGAAAATTATTGTTTAAAATGAATTGCCAAACACCCCCTTAATGGCTGAAAACTGAAAATAGGAAATTGTTAAAACACAGGATGGGAGAGAAATGAAGTGACCCACTAGGTCCCACTACAATAGAAAACGCAAAATAAAAATAAAAACCGATTTATGTATCTATTGTCTATTCTTTTGACCCAAAAACCAAAGATGACTAATGAGACCTGCCACAAAGCACACAAATCAAAGATTTGACCTTTTCGAAAAATAAAAATTTTCAAAGATGTCACACCGGTTGACGTATCGGGGAAAAAAATGCTCCTAAAAAACTTGTTATTTTCATTTATTTAATAATTTAATTAAGTTCACGCGCAAGTTTACAGTAATCTAATAACCTTTGGAGTCCAGCCCTCCCCCTAATAATTGCCCACCTATGAGACCAGCTGTATATAAAATGCAGAGTGAAGGTATTTTAAATGATCCGGGTGTCAAAAATCCGATGAACGAAAAATATCTTGGGTCTCGTGGGATAAGATGTGTAAACCCAAGGATGCGGGTGGCATGGGTTTTAGAGATTTAAAAGCCTTCAATCTTGCTCTTCTCGCCAAGCAAGGTTGGCGTCTCCTCCAAAACACAAATTCCCTTTTCCACCATGTTTTCCAAGCCAAGTACTTTGCTGGCGGGTCTTTCTTGGAGGCCCATCTTGGCAATAGACCTTCCTTTGCGTGGCGGAGCATTTTGGCTGCTAAAGGTGTGGTGGAAGATGGAATTCGGTGGGCTGTTGGAAATGGAAAAAAGGTGAAGATATGGAATGACAAATGGATTCCCAATCCCGAAACTTACAAGATAGTGTCCCCTATCAAACCTCTGATGCTTAACGCAAAGGTTTCAGCTCTAATTGATGAAGAGAAAGTGGTGTGGAAATCTAAGTTGGTTAACTCCACCTTTCTCCCCCATGAGGCAGCTACCATTTTGGCTATACCCCTAAGCTCTTCTCTGCCTGAGGACCGTCGGGTTTGGTCTTGCACAACTAATGGGATTTTCTCAGTTCGAAGTGCCTACCATGTAAGTCTTAAGCATCTGTCCAAATTAAATGATGTTGAATGTTCAAATAACACCAACATGAAATCATTGTGGAAATCAATATGGAAGTTGCACTGCCCGAACAAAATTAGAAACTTTATCTGGCGGGGCTGTAAAGACATCCTCCCCACTAAGACTAAACTCAGAGATCGTAAGATTGCAGTGGAGGTGGACTGTGACTTGTGTGGGGGCGTGGAAACTGCGGGTCATGTTTTTTGGAGCTGTGATCTCGCTGCAACAGTTTGGCAAATGGCTAATATTAAAACTCCTAGCCTCATAAATAATCCCACAAATTTCCTTGATCTTTTTTGGAGTGTCTCTGAAGCCTTGACAGACCAAAAGATCGAAGCCTTTGCAACAACTGCTTGGTTCCTTTGGAATAATCAAAATGCAGTTAGGCATGGAGAGGTGGGTCGAACAGCCTTGCAGATTTTTGAAGCTTCAAAGCACTACCTTGCAGACTTCCAGGCTCACTGTACTCCCCCTGAAGTTCATCCTTCCCATGCTCCCAGTTCATGGAAACCTCCTCCACCTGGCTGGTACAAGACAAATGTTGACGCCGCGGTTTTCAATGAGTGTGGGCAGTGTGGGATTGGTGTGGTGGTGCGGAATGAAAAAGGCCAAATAATGGGGGCTCTTAGCAAGGTACTCCCATATCCACAGGGTGCTTTGGAAGTTGAAGCCAAGGCTGCTGAGGTTGGTATAACTTTCTCATGGGAACTAGGCCTTAGGGAGATTATTCTCGAAGGAGATTCTCAATCAGTTGTAAAAGCCATTGCTAGCCATGACCCGGGGCCCATTCAGATCCAGCACATTGTAAATGGTATAAAATCTTGGGTGTCACACTTTAGAGCATGGAAAACCTCCTTCACGCGTAGAGAGGGAAACAAGGCTGCTCACCTCATGGCTAAATATGCTAAACAACTTGATGACTGTACTATTTGGGTGGAAGATACTCCACCTATGATTGTTTCTCAATTATTGAATGATGTATCTGATTTGGGTTTTAGCCCAGTTTAATGAAAGTTTATCTGCATTCCTATCAAAAAAAAAAATGATCCGGGTGTAATACCACGGAGCGCAATTCACGCACTTTTCTCTTACGATATTTTTTTTTTCACTTTTTACTTTTTTTTTTTTTAATTTTAATCTTTCTTAACTTTTTTCTTAATATTTTTTAATTAATAGTTGAGATTAAAATTACTTATTACAATTATTAATCTCAATCATCCATAAGTATTGCACCTGATCTCAATTAGAGTGCTGCACTGGATCTCAACTCATTTTAAACCCGTATAATCTGTGAATGCCGCATGAATACTGATAGAGTAAAGAAGAGAAGAGAGAAGGCCAGTCAGTGAATGTGTAACAACTGCAAAATGAAAACAAAGAAAGTAAGAGCCAAGAGTTTTTTAAGATTAGAATAAGTTAAAATCATGTGGTATCATAAATATCTTTTTTTTTTTTCCTTTTTTATATTAAAAGAGAAATTTATTGGATAGTTTCGACTTTTGATTCATGCCCGTCCTGAGGAGTATTTCATGTGAGAGGAAAGAGCAATACTATTAGATCACACAATAATTACTTTATTAAAAGTTAGACAGGTATCATAAACAACTTGAGAAGATATTGTAGTTACTCTATTAATTTATGGATCATGCTAAATAGTGTTTTTAGGTATTGATTAACAATCCATTTTAAAAAAATTTTGACACTATTTTTATGATAAATGAAAAAAAATGTCAAAACATTAATTGTTTTTTTCTTTTCCCATAAAAACTTTTTTTAAATGGATTATTAACTAATGTCTTAAGAGCATTCGTTAGCGTTTCTCTTAATTTATTTAGGACTTGACTATTACTTTTTTGAATAAAATACAAATTACACTCTTAAAATTTTTGAATATTTAAATTTCACATGCTAAAATTTCAAAAATTTGAATTTTAAACCTTAAAATTTTATACCAATTTAATTGTTAACCTTTCGTTAGGTTTTTATTAATGTATTTGTTAAGTGCCAGGCTTGCTTTTCATGTATCCTAATTAAACCAATAAATAATGACACTTGTCATAAAGTATTAAATATTCAATGTCATTAAATAAAATTTAAAACTAATAATCTTTTAGAATTTATTTTAATTTTTGCTAGGAAATAAATATAGAAACTCAAACTCACGTATGGAGAGAAATTCTCAAGAAAATTGTTGGAGACTATGGAGAGGTCACTAAAGCAGAGCTTGAAGCTCAGAAGCAAAAATTATTTTAAATTCTGGATTAAAAAAAAATCAAACTCCATTAATAAAAACTTCAATCCGAATGTAAATTTTTTACACACAATCCAATTTCTAAATTTCACAAAAATATCAAATCTATTGTCTTCAACACCCTATCAAAATTCTTCGAAATCCTTCGACTTAGCACCAGCAGAAAGAAACACTACCCCTATATTAAAAAGGAAAAAAAAAATTGTGGTTACAAACAAACCCAGCAAAGCAAATTATCATTCAACCAAAACCCAGTATAAAGATTCAACCAAATTTTTTTTATTAGAATAAAAATTTATAGGGTGAACAAACGAACGTCTTCCCATACAAGAGACCCAATTTCTTCACTAAATGCACTGGTGTATGCTCTCTTTACAGATAAACAAAGTGGGGCAAGTTGACCAAGATCCATTTTCAAGAGTCGACCCACCACAAATTTGCATCGAAAGCAATTATTAAAGAGTAGAGAAAATAGAACTAAATAGAATAAAGGGGTTTTGGGTAGGAGGAGTTGAATCAGACTACTCAGTATCAACTCGAAGCGATTCCTTTTTTGTCTCGAGTTGAGTATTGATAACTGGTGAGACTCGTCTGGTTAGCCTTTTGGTTCTTGGTCAGATTGAAAGGTCTTCTCTAACGACTGAATCTCGCGTTCTGGTTAGGGCCAAAGGAAATGACTTTAGAAAGAGAGTGAGTTAGATCTAAATTGAGAAGCAGGAGAGGACTGTATGTTTTTACTAGTAATTTCATGTTTGTGTGAGAGATTTAGGTCCAGATGGTGTTGTGTTTGATTTGGGACTTAAATTTTCTTATCAGAAAAAAAAAAAAAAAATTCCTTTGAGTGTTTGTTAGGAAAGAAAATTTCGAAGGTCTGGGAATTTTTTGGGGGAAAAAAATTCAATATTTTCATGTTGAAAATTTATGTAATAGATTTTAAATATTTTTTTGGTTTTTGTTTTTTGTTTTTGTTTTTGTTTTTTAAGTTGCATGGGATACTTAGGGGTGTTTGGTAGTGTATTTTGATATGGAAATTTTTGTAAATTTTTGAAATACGTGTGGGTGAAAAAGTGTGTGTAAATATGTATAACGTTGTTTAAAACGTGAAAATGTGAATTTGAGAGTGGAGACCAAACATGCTCTTAATAACACATGTCATGATTTAATTGGCTTAATTAGCATAGGCAATGGTAACTAACATGACACTTAACAGACACATTAGTCAAAAACTAATGGAGGGTATCTATCAAAATTGTACTCATATTAAACTTTCAAGTGTAAATTTCACCTACTTAAAGCATTCTTATCAAGATGGGCAAATGCTATATATGCTAAAATTTAAGATACAAAATGCTATAACTACTAAAATGGATTCTCCATCAAAACTCTTATATCTCATTTATTTTGCAATCACTGTAGCAAGATTGTAAAACGAAAAATTATTTTATATTCTTTCTTTTATCTTCTTTCTCCAGATTTCTTCTCTCTCTGATTTCCGTTTCTTCCATCTCTCCTTGCTCCCATTTCTCTGCTCTCTCGCTCCCTCTGCTCGATGTCTCTGCCTCCCTCTCCGACGAAACCCAGACTGGAGCATCAAGGCAAGCCGATCTCTACCGTAGTGGTTTTTTTTTTTTTTTTTTTTTAAATTTTTTTTTATAAGTTTGTGATTTGATGTTAGATTTGGCGGTGGTTGTGTGGGTTATGGATTTGGCGTTTTGGGTCAAGGTCAGATGTGCTCCGGCGATTTTGTGGGTCTGGGTTCATGGGTCTGCATTCGTGGGTCTGCGACGTGACCGGCGTGAATCGTCGACTTGATCGGTCTCACCAATGTGGGTCATCAAGAGGGAGAGAGGGAGAGGCAGCGAGACTGAGAGGGAGAGAAGGAGACAGTGAGACCAGAGAAAGAGAGGATGAAAAAAATAAAAACAAAAAAGGAATAAAAAATTATAAAGAAATAATATTTAAATGAAATTGTAAAAAAAATAGAAGTTTTGATATTTGGTATATTGTAAAATGAAGTGTTAAAATTGAAAAAGTGGTGTTTTAAGATGGTAAATGCTAAATTTTTTACAATGTTTGATAAGAATGCTCTAAGAATACTTTTCTATTTTTTGTTTTTTTTAGGAAACAACTTCAGTAGTATAGTTTGCATTTTAGAGAAAGAGTAAAGATAGCCCAAACAACCCCTTATGTGCTTTGAAGTGTAATAAAATGTGGAGAGTCAACCCCAATATTCCAATACTTTTAGTGGTGCATTGCAGGAACAAGCCTGAAGTGCTAAACAACAAAATAATGGATAAACATGCAAAGTGCATTAAACTAGAACCATTTTACCCATACAACAGGAATGAGATTTTTTTTTTTTTTTTTGGGAAACCTCAGGGATGAGAATTTAATAGAAGTGGAATGGGAGTGAGAGACAGGGCTCTACTATATTGCCCCATTCACCCTCAGACCTTAATATCCTGATGCTCTTAAGTTGCTGAGAGGGTTTAAGTGTAGTAAAGGAAATGATGAATGAATTTGTGTGTTAGATATGATGGGAGCATTATAGCATGCTTGAGACGTCTTTAGGAACTGATCTTTTAATAATGAGTGAAATTATGGGCCTCTATGTTGTTAAGAATATGGTAAACCTCAAATTTCTTTTAGCTTAGCTAAAGGAATGGATTGTTTTAGTCATGGCTAAGAAAAAATATTGACTAAACCCGATTAGCTGCACATTCCCAGCTAATTATAGCGCTCGAGGAAGTTGCTTTATTTGGTAGAATTCATTAAAATTCAGCCAGTAAATTAAGGGAGAGACTTCTGTCCAGTGGCCATTAGACATGCTAGGATATGAACACGTGTCCAAAAATGGACACGTGTCCACATCGCAACGTGTCTAATGAAACCGGCTACTGGACACACGTCCAACCCTCAAATTAAAATGCCTTTTGGACTTAAGATGGTTGACTGTAACTTCTAGCAACATATAGCTGGAATTGCAGAACTCCATTTGAGTCAAAGTGGCTAGGATGCCACCTTCCTCGTGATACCTTAGATCTTACAAATGACCCTAGCCCACTTAGCAAGATCCACGTTCTAGGCTCTTGGAAAATGTCTTAAAATCTCACTTACGTACTCTCTTAAATCCCAATGAAATTTACAAGCCTCAGGGCTCACGCAACGTAATAGAAAGTAAAATGTTACAAAATAGTTGAATTCGGCCTCCAAAAAAATTTGAGCTCGGCTTGCACTAGGTTGGTAGGACCTTTTCAAACTAATTTGGAATACTAAATTTAGCTTGCAAAGGAAATCCAAAGACTATTTTATTTTATTTTTCAGATAGGATAGAAATTATTCAACCAGTGACATCCATTCCAAGATAATTTCTTATAATCATCGGGACAAAGCGCAAATCAAGTTTTAGCATAAACAGGGTTTGAATCTCAATATTTTATTAAATGATAACATACTTTATCAATTAAGCTTACTAGAATCTACAAAATTGAAAGACCTTATTTATCTATATATATATATATATATATTTATCTAAAAGCTGAAGTTTAGCATTTATTGTTGCTACGCTCCTATTGAGCCACATCAGTGGCCATGTCATCTACTTATTTCTAACATTTTCTCTCTTCTTTTTTAATTATTTTTCTCCTTATTAATTTATTACCGTACAATTACTATTCCTCCAACATTTTTCCCACTTTTACCTTTTTATCTCTCTACTACTCTATATTTTAACATTACAATTCATTCGTCCCTTCATATTCCTATTAGTTTGACTCTTCTTTTCCCCATTTTTTTACTATAAATATTTGCTTTTTTATCTTCCATTCTATCTATATTTTGATATAGTGAATTCATTCTTTACTACCTATGAAAGTAAGCTATTGTCAAATCATGTAAATTCTTGACGTTTTCTCTTATATGTAGTTTGTGTCTATTTTTAGATTCTTTGTTCCTATTATTTATTTTAATACAAAATTTTTTTAAGTCCATATTATTTTTACCAAGAATCTTGTGTGAAAGTGCTATTCTGAGATCCTTTGATTCCTTTCCTGCAACAACTTGCGTTATTTTACAAATAGTCTAAAGTTATGAGATTTGACTGAATCCATTAAAACAAAAAGTTATTAAATAGAAAGTGCATGTAATGAGTGCTTTACTCGAAGGGCTTTCTTATTATTAAAGTAGATTGCTTTGAGTAAACATGCTAGTCTAAGATTCTGCCAAACCCAATCTACACATGTATAATATGTCCATGACGTTCCCCAAAGACATCACCTATAAATTATGAATTTCGATGTGAACAGTTACCTTCTAAAATTTTATATATGAAGGGCCAATAAACTTATAATTTTCTTGTATTGGGTGCCTACACATAAGCTGGTTTAGCTAGAAATATTGAATCTTGGTGTTTCACATCATTTTCAGATGGAGTGGCCTTGAGTAAAGTCTTTGCTTTGGGCTTTAGTACTTTTTGTTCAAATTCATGAGCATAGAGGTTATATTGAAGAGGAGAGGATAGGTTTGTTAGAATTGAAGGCATTTATGAAATCCAACAATAATTACACGAACCACCTTCTTTCATCAGGGGCTAATAGGAATAAAGAGTGAATGTTGTGATTGAGAGAGGGTCATATGTTGCACCACCACAGATCATGTGATTGAGCTCTCCCTCCATAGCAAAGAGTACAATTGTAATATTTGAATTTGTCTATCAATTATTTGAGTAATATCAATAGTAAATTTGTGATGAGATTTGATTAAAATGACAATTTCCTTGAGAGAATGAGAAATTTAAATAATTAATTTGAAACTTAAAATTATTTAGTTGTAGAAATAAAAAAGGAAAACATAATACAATATAATTTTTTTTTTTTGAAGAATATAGATCTCTTAAAAAAAGAATAATGGCTCTTCTAAAAAAAATATAATATCAATTAAACACACCTAATTTTTTCCCCAAAAAAAAAAAATCAAAATAATAGAATGATATATTTGTAGAGATAGAAAAAGAGAAAACATAAAACACTATATAAAAAGGTTTGAAGAATATAGATCACTTGAAAAAAGAATAATAACTCTTCTAAATAAAATTTAATATCAATTAAACACACCTAATTTTTTCCCCCAAAAAAACTCAAATAATAGATTGATATATTTGTAGAGATATAGAGATGGAAAATACTTTTAGAAATAGTTCAAAATTTAAGGAGAACAAATTATTTTAAAATTTTTTTAGAAAATTAATTATATATTATATCACATTACAAAATAATTATATAATCTCATGCATAGTGTGGATTTGCGACTAGTTGCTATAAAATAAAACTCCAAGCTTGCACTAATCATATATATTTCAAATTTCATATCTGCAACAAAATTTAAATGATATCATAATACCAAATAAAACAATGGAAATATATATATATATATATATATATATATTTATATAGTTACTCCATGTATGAGGACAACTCTATCCAATGCATAAGGCAGAATACAGTAAGTTTTTCCCATCCGTATCAAAATACCCTATAAACATAGGAAATATATAATGGTTATTCCATATTTACATGTATGAAAACTACTCTATCAGAGTAAAAGAACTGAGCCTCTGCTGCCTCATCACCTGCTCTACCAAGGGTCAAGAGTCTCAAGACCCTCCATAAGCTCTGTAAAGTCTATGAGTTTCGTATGCTCTTCTCTGATGTCTTTCATTTTCTCCTTGATGAATGAATGAAAGTTTTCTTTAAAATTTTATACCCAAAAAAAAAATTTCCTTTTAAAAAAAAGTAAATAATCTAATATAATCAGGAGGAAACAACACACAATTATCCTCATCAGAGTCATCACCACAAATGTTTTCAAGTTCCAAATATTAGATGATCCTGTTGGTAGAACAAGCAATAATGGGCCCGAGCCGATAAGGATTGAGAAGAATTACTGAAGACCATTTTCATTTTCAATAAGGACTTCATCATAAAATTTCAACTTTTTTTTTTCTTTTTAAGCTTGATTAGAATCGCCTACTATTATCAGTTGCATAAACTTATTGGCAATTTGAACTTAACCCATAATAGCAGATGCATAAGTTTGTAGAAAACAAATCCTTCTTATTTTATTTTATTTTTGTTTTTGAGAAACTTGGCAAGAATTTCTATTAAAATGAAGAAATCAGAAACAAATTACATTTGGTCTGAAACAAAATCATTAAATATCTAAATCAAATAACTATTAGAAGTATTAAAAATATGTGGTTAAATGATTAAATTTATCATATTCTAATAGTTTAAGCATTTTTAAGCTTAAACTTTTGAGTCAATCAGTAGTTTAATATGGTATCAGCATAAAAGGTCATGAGCAATACGTGGTGGAGCCAAGATTTTAGTTTAGGGGAAGCAACTTAGGCAAGATTGAAAACAATATTAAAAACAAAATTAATCTAAACATATTAATCGATAATATCATAATAATAACAAAATAAATAGACAATTGCAACTACAAATATATATTTCATATTATTAAAACAAAGAAACAAAAATAATCAATCATAGTTACTAACAATCAAAGTGAGAAATTAATTTAAATACATAAAATTTAGACAATTTGATTGCTTAAAATAAATTGAGAAAATAAATCAAGAGAAATGATATGTCCACAACATTTTTACAACAAATTCTAAGTGGCAGGTTGTTACTGGTTATTATTGTTGGGGCAAAAAAGTAATCTTAGTGTTACATTCAAATTTGAACCAATAACAACTAACCACCTATGATTTGTTGTCAAAATATTGTAAAAATGTTGTGGACGTAGCACTTCTCATAAATCAATATACTAAAGTTAACTATGGAACCTACTAATTGAATTGTCATACAATAATGCCTACACAAATTTTTCTCAATTGTCAAAATAATGGACTGTAAGTTGTGAACGAAATAAAGTAGTGGGTCCATGAATGTAAGTTGTTCACCACTCACAGTTAACTATTTTTGCAATTGTAAAAATTATTAGAAAAAAAATTGTGTTTGTAGCATTATAATTATAATTATAACGAGAAAAGAAAAATTAGAATAGGTAAGAAAAGTAGTACAAAATACTTGAAATAAATGCTATTTAAGAACAGTAAAATAGGAGATAGTGTGGCTTTGTGAGGGAATTGTGAAGGTTTTTTTTTTTTTTTTTTAATTTTCTTTTGTGTCAAGGCTATTTCATAATAGCAGGTGTGCTTTTTCTATTTTTTCCACGGACAGCTTGGGCAAACAACTGAATAACCCTCCAACTGAATTAGATAATAAATGGATAGGCATCCACCATTTTTTTTTTTTTCAATTCATTTCTAAATTTTTATTTGATCCAATACTATGGTTGTGTTTGGTTCTATGTAAAATATTTTCCAAGTGTAAAATACTTTCAGGTGAAAATATTTTTCGGAAAAGAAAATATTTTCAGGTGTTTGGTGGTATTTTAAAAAATACTTAGAAAAATATTTTTTAGTGTTTGATTGTGTTCTTGAAAATACTATGGAAAACATATTTTCTACTTGTTGCTCACATTTTCTCAGCTTCTAAACAAATATATAATATCATTTCTCAGTCCACAAACACAAAAGAAGCAAAACCCAAAAAAAAAAATCATCAAATCCGGTCAAAAAATTCACAAATCCGGTGCAATTGGCGCAGTGCTGCGATCGACGAGACCGGTGCGATTGGCGCTTGATTGACGTGGTGCGATCGGCGAGAAACACAAAAGAAACAAAATCCAAAAAAAAAAAAATCATCAAATCCGGGAGAGAAGAAGGAAGAGAGAGAGGCGCGATCGAGATCGTGCGATCGCGAAGGCGGCGCCAGTGCTCGGGTGCGATCTCGCCGAGGCGTCTGGGGTTGGGGCACTCTCTCTCTCTCTCTTTGCACGTCTGTGAGCCCGGAAATGATTTGAAGGTAAAATAGAACCTGAAAATATTTTCCGAGTCAAAGGCCTCTTTTTACGGTCAAAGGAAATCATTTTCCGAAAAACTCTATTTTTCATGCGCAACCAACACACAAGGAAATATGTAAAACGATTTCCTGAAACCGTTTGAAATCAAAACAAACACAGCCTAAATACGATATTAGAACTATAGAAGGAAAAATAAAATAGGGATTCGTTGCATCGAAAACATACCATCAATTGAAACCATACCAGCAATTTGAAGTTCTTAACACAGATTTTAGAAAGGCTGACAGCCTTTTAGAAGGCAATTCCCCAGTCAGCCTACACACAAACATATCAGTTTAGGCCCAAACTTAAATTAGCCAACCCATGTCGAAAAAATCAAAACAAAAGAAACCTAAGCCCAACGCAAACTTAAAGTCTGACCTGAAATTAGACTTATATCAAGCCAGAGCCCACTTTGAAATTAAACTCATTATCTACTCAAACCACACAAGCCTAACCCGAAATTAAACCCAGTTCTCACATCACATCCTTCAATGTTTTCATCAACATCCTTAGCAACCTGATCAGATAAAATAGGAACCACCCTATGATGTTTTACAAGAAAATTTGGTTTTCTATGCTTAATCGACTTGAAAGTTGAAACTCCATGAAACAAATTAGTGATAGGATATACCAGGACAATTCTTGACTGTTGACCTAAGATGTTGAGATGAAGTGGCCAAGGCAAACCCAAGCGTGCACTTGGAAGCATTGAGGAGCAGAGGAGTTCGATTCTGTAGTTCTACGACATGTCTCCTGCTCTTAAACTGCAAGTCGTGTAAATGAAGATATGTGTGTGTTTGTAATTGATCACGTGAAGTAATTAAGTAGCATGTGCTACTGGTTCAGTTTGTTAGATTTGTTAATAGCCGTTAAGAGTGAGTGAGTTAGTTTTACTTTCGGATTTAGATAGCAATTGTATATAAACTCAATTGTAATCAATCAGATTCAGTCTCCGAAATCCCAAATCAGTTTTCTCTCTCAAACTCTAATACAAGACATTTGACAAAATCAGATGAAAAAAAAAGTCAACTTTTTTATATTTAACACTAATAATAGGGTCTTGGGAGGGTTGAAGCCTTGAAGGTGGAGAAAGTGGTGAGCCAGCCACCAAGTTCTTAGTTACTGCTGCCCCCACTGGTTTGTCAATATCCTCTATATTTCCCCTTCATTATTTGTATTTAAATTTTGATTTTGGAAATCCTTCTTCATTTTTATTTAGGAATATATGTTTTGTGTGGGGAACAATCAACAATGTGTCTTTATTTATTTTCTTGATTTTTTTGGGTCAGAATTATGTTTATCTTAGTATCTAATTGATATAATGCTGAACTTAAATTTCCTGGTTCACTCCTCTTCTATGTACTGCTTACTCTAATAAAATTTTCAGTTGTGAGCATAGCCACCAGATAATAAAGGGGCTTGACTACAAGAATAGAGAAGATTTATGCTTTCTTAATTTGCTTTTGAGTCTATTTTTGTTGTTGCATTATGGTATTACCTATGTGTAACACATTCGTGAATGTAGTTACACTTTACTGATGTAAGAGATGATAAACAAAAGTAACTTCGAAGTTTTATTTTTATTTTACTACCTCGCTGCTAATAGGAATATAGTTGAGAAGGTTTTTAAAAGTTATTTTTTGCCCATTTTATGTTTGTGCCTTTGTGGATTCACAGGTACAATCAATATCTCCTTCTTTGACCGTGTACTTTTTCTTTTCTTTTTTTGGTATTCTTTATCAAAATGATGAAACTTGTGGTCTAGGGTTGCGAAGAAATTAATCTATATGATCTACTTGGCATGGCTTCATCACCATCTCTCATTATGCAAATGGATGAATGTTGAGTCCTAATTTAAGCCCATTCTTTTGAGATGTAGAGCCCATTCTTGAGCAAACCAGGAACTTAGGTTTTGGAAATATGGGGTAATCACAACTATGAATAATATTTGGAACTTGATTTTGTCACTTTAAGCTTGAGCTGGGCTCTGGCTGTTTTTAGTGCTTGGTGACCTGAGATTGAGTGACATGAATGTATGAATTCTGCGCAAATTTAAAGTAAGCCTATGCTTAACCCAGTGGCGGCGCCACGTACATTTCAGGGTGTTCCCAGGAACACCCTGAACTGAATTTTTTTTTTTATATATATAATAATTAAAAAAAATTATGTGTTTACCCTTAAAAAAAAAAAGAGGAACACCCTCAATCAAAGGTAGGAACACCCTAAAAAAAAATTGTTCTACTTTCAAGCAACAAAAAAAAAAACCAAAAAAAAAAAATTTGAACTAAAATCTGAGGGAAAAAAAAAAAAAAAGTGTAACAGAGCAAGCGGCAAGCCCACGGATTCTCAAAAAAAAACAACGGACGACAAGCCCAACAGCAAGCCCACGCCAAGCCCAACAGATGGGAGCAAACCCAGTAACCCACAGATTCTCCAAAAAAAGAAAAAAAAAAAAAAAAGAAAAAAGAACCTAACCTAATATACTGAAATCAGATCAGGCCAAACACTTCACACTTCACAGACGCCAAAAATTTCACAGACACAACAACCAACGGAACGGACGACAGAGTAAGAGATCGCCAGATCAGGCCGGCTCAAACTCGATCTCCCAGATCAGGACGTGCTGCCCCGCCTGCTCGATCGGTCTTCATCAGTTCCTTTCCTCGCCTCGCCACTGTGCCAGATCGGTCTTCCTCGGTTCCTCACCTCGCCACTGTGGCCGACGGCGCCGCCCCTCAGGTATTTCATCTCTGTGACTCTGTCTCAGTCTCTCTGCTTTTTATCTGAAGCGTGAAGAGGGAAAAATGAAAGTGAAAAAATGAGACTGTCTCTCTGTCTCAGACTCTCTCTCTCTCTCTTTTAAGACTTTGAACTGAGAACTGTGATTGTCTTCTTTTTTTTTTTTTGTGGTGATTGTCATTTGTCTGCTTTTGCCTTTTGGTTAGTATAATTTATAAATTTTTATTAATATTTACATTGTTTTTGGAGTTATCCGTTACTGTTGATGTGTGTGTGCTGAGATAAATTAATTGTCTGTGTTGGTGTTGGTGTTTTTTTGGTGAAATACAATTAATTGACTTTATCTTGTTGGCTCTAATCTTGTGATTGGGGCCGTGGGGTGGGGCCTGTTGAATTGGGGGTGAATGGGGGGTGTGGCTGTTTGCTAGTGCTGCAACTAATAATTAATAAACAATTATTTAATTAACTAATAATTAATTGGAGGAAGCAACTAATAAATAATAATTAATAATTTAATTAAAAAATACATTATAAAAGACAAACAAATTAAATTATGTTACTCTGATAGGCTAAACAACAATTTATAATTTTATAATTAATGAAACAATAATATAATAAATTATAGTTTATAAAAGACAAAAAATTAATGAAACAACTAAATAACAATAATTAATCATTTTATTAATATTTCAAATGAACTTATAGTTTATTGTTTATTCTTTTGCTAAAATTATGGACAAACATTTGATAAGAAAATCACGTACCAAAAAAAAAAATTCCTAGGAAAAATTTTTAGGAACACCCTGAAAAAAATTCCTGGAGCCGCCACTGGCTTAACCTTAATTTCACAAACTGAATATATTGCAAGATACTTGACTAGCCTTGGATTGTTTGTCTTTTTTAATGTGATTTAAAAAAACAAACAATAAAAAGGCTACATTGATGTGGGAAAGTGTTTTTTGTTAATTTTTTTAGTTACATTGGGATGCATAAAATTTGACTGTAATTCACTATAAGAATTGTGATGATACAAATAATTGAGGCAAAGGAGTGTAAGTTTAGCAGTTTGAGGAATCATAATTCTCCTAAAAAGAAATTTTCAACTCTTACTGTTCAGGAAGTGATTGAAGAGGCATTGAAATGTAGTACAAAAATGGTTGTTAAAGCCAAACCAAACCATGTTAGTTGTACTATTGGAGAGTCATCAGTTAGGGGGGCTTTATCTCCCTCTTTTAATACCAGTGGGTCATGAATTGGTTAGTATGGAATATTAGGGGGTTCAATTGCCCCTTGAAGCAGAAGGAGGTTAAGGTAAAGGTGAAGAAGTTGAATGTCAATTTAGTGTGTATGGTTGAAACGAAAGTAAGGGAGGAGAAAACTGGAGAGATTATGAATTCTTTTTTACTTGGATGGAAATTTTGTTTTTCTATCTCTCAGCATGGTTTGGGAAGAATTTGGGTTATGTGGAGAGAGGACATGTTTTCTATACAAATTTGCCAAATTATTCCTCAAGCCATACATGGTAAAATTCTTTTCGGGGATAAAATGTGGTACTCTTCCTTTATATATGGGGCTAATAAGGGTGTTGAGAGGAATGTTTTGTGGGACAGATTAGTTCATTTTTGTAGGCAAGTGAGGGGCTTTCCTTGGATCTTGGCTGGAGATTTGTGAGAGAGCATGCTAATTTGAATTATGGCATATAAATGGATTTGTGTTTTGGCTGAAAAAATATTTTTTGGCATCAATTTTGCCAAAACAAATATAAAACAAAAAACCAAAAAATTAAAATTTTTTTTTATACCAAATAGGCCCTACAAAATACTACTATTCCATATTAGATATTTCTATGAATAAATAATGTTTATTCACTAACATTTTTTTTTTAATTCAATTGGTACTTTCTAGTATTTTCAATGAAAACATTTAGGGATAAAATCCCCAACCTTCAACTATTGAATATTTAAATAAATAAAAAAACACTAATGTCCATTCCTTCTATTATTACAAATAATTAATACTCTTTAAAAATTAAAATTTTCTTCAAAAATTAAAACATTGCTTAAAAATTTCAAATGATATGCATATATATGTGTGTGTATTCTTGTACCATATATATTTCATCTCATGTATTACTAATTATATTTCCATCCAAAACACTTCCAATAGTAATAGTAAACTTTGTAATATTTCCAACAATATTTGACAAACTTTATTTCCTACAAATCATACAAAGTTTTTATCCAAAATTTGAGAAAAACTCCTCAAACTCACTATTTGATGACTTAAAAGATTATTTGCCTATACTTTTTTTTTTAATAAATACAAACAAGTAAACTCACTATTTGACGACTTAAAAGATTATTTATCATGATGATTACTCTTTATCACCAAGTCACAATACCAATTAAAAGATTATTCGTTATACTGATTACTCTTTATCACAAGACCAAGATACCAATTGGTTGTGAGTTCTAGTTAGCACAACTAGAAAAGTTTCTTATCTTTAAATAAGAGATTTGAGGTTCGAACCCCGCCTACACAAAAAATCAATTAATGTCTTAGTTTGATGATAAAGAGCAATTATTATGAGCTAACACTATAGATTGAAACTATATTTCTATAAAATAAAATAAAAAAGATACCAATCGGTTTTTGGTATTAGTAGGATTCGAACTCTAGATCTTTTATTCGATGATAAAAGACTTTATAATTGAGTTAATTGAAACCCATTTTAGTTGCACTTATAGTTATGTGATGTTTTTTAATCAATATGCATCTTGTTTAAAATATTTAAGAAATTATGTGATTTAAGACACTTATACGATCTTATGAACCGTCATGTATCAAGTTAATTTAAAGGAGAAAATTGTCTTCATATATTCCAACTCTCATATTTGGTATTGGTTGGTAGTATTTACTAGTTAGATAAATCACCTTTTTCATGGAAAAAATGGTGGATGGATAATTATTATTAAGACATATTAAATTTTGTTCAAATTAGCCGTTATTTATTATTCGAGCAATAAACATATTTTTTATGCATAACTTTATATCACAAAAACTTGAAATTTAAATATTTATTTGATGACATAACTATTGATTTTTTATTTTTTTGAAATTTTGCAAGTATTGAGAATATAATAAAAAATGCAATCTAATAGTTATTCACATCTAAAAAAATATATATACAAGAGAAGTTTGAAGGATTTCTATCCAAATTAGTTTGGCTACTTTGAAGAGAAATCTTTTTCCTATTATTAATGGGTATCACTCATCCAACATGAAAGTTTTCGGCATAAAGTCCTCCCTCAACTTGATTGTCAAAATATAACGACATGACCTAAGGATGGATGGATGAATGTCCTTATAAGAAGAGACACCTTCCCCAGGTTCTAGTGCATAAATCTTGTTAGGACATATGTGTTTCAAGTTGTTTGAACATATATCATTATTTTATGTAATTGACTTATCTTTTAACAAAACGCACTCAGCTTGTATTTGGGTAGCTCATGATAATTTTAACACTTTAAGAAGCAAGGTTTCAAGATCAAGTGTTAAAGCCATGCAAGTTGTCCAAGATTCAAGTTGAGAAGTGCCAAATTTTAAAGCTCGACATCTGGCTTGACAGCTGGTACGGCAGCTGCATCTATCGAGCTTTAAGAAGCTGTTCAGCCCCGAGGCTCGACAGCTACTCAACAGCACCTCGATACCTCTAGCTGTTGAGGTTTAAGAAAAACAGATTCTGAGTTCTGTTTTGATTCCAATCCGTACATGTGTCTTTGGGACTTCTTTTCCCTTAACCCTAGACATATAAAAGGATTATTTTACGAGCCGTCAAAATGTACACAAGTTGCACAAGCATTGAGAAACCTTTGTTCAAGCAATTTGTGACCTGAGACAAAGTTCATGCCCTAGTTCATCTTTTGTGAAGAAGTTGCTGTGTAATGTGCATCGTAGGGTTTTGTAACCAAGCATCTTCTTGATCTTCATCGTGTGGATGAATTAAAGAAACTTTGCAGCCAACAACTTTCTCTAGTTGGTGATTGAAGTCGCGTATTGGGAGCCGTGCATCAAAATGAGAAACTGTCACTACAGAACAAGTTCAATCGGGTATTGGAGTAAGGGTTCAACTGTAGGTTGGTAAGGTACTTGGGATTCCTTTACTTGTAAAGGCTTGTTGTGATAATATTGGAGTTTTGGGAGTGGTGACCTTAAAATCACCCGGTGGAGTTTTTCCCATTCGTAAACAAATCACCGTGTCAATTTATTTTCCGCTGCATACTTTAGTTTATTGGTGATTTGTTTGTGCTACCATGCAATTTTCATGTTAATTTGATTAATTAATAACTTGACTAATTAGTCAACTTAATTTATTATAAGGGGTTAATGTGTTTGTGGCCTATCAAGTGGTATCAGAGCAGACAAACTCTGATTAGGGTTTAATTCTTGTGTGTGATCTATTAACTCCTGTTTGTCATGGATAGAGGTCATTCTCTTATTATCTCTCCACTGTTTGATGGTACTAACTATGTATACTGGAAAGTACGCATGAGAGTTTTCTTGCAGTCACTAGATGAGAAGATGTGGCAAGCTGTGGAGATAGGTTGGACCAAGCCTACAGAAGTGCCGGCCGATTGGGATGATGCCAAGATCAAGGCGGCTAATTTCAGTAGCAGAGCATTGAATGCCCTATTCAATGTGGTCACTAATGAGGAGTTCAAGAAGATGTCCTCCACTGAAACTGCTAAGGAAGCATGGACTATTCTCCAGATAACTTATGAGGGAACAAAGGCTGTCAAGGATTCGAAGCTACAGAGGCTCACTACAAGCTTCAAAGAAATTAAGATGGAGGAGGATGAACTATTCGACGAGTTCTATGCCAAGCTCAAAGACATAGTGAACTCAGCTTTCAATCTTGAGAAAACCATTCCTGAACCCAAGATAGTAAGAAAAGTGCTTAGATCTCTGCCCGAGAGATTTCATGCCAAGATCATGACGATAGAGGAATCAAAGGATATTGACAAGATTCCTCTAACTGAGCTGGTTGGTAATCTGCAAACCTATGAGCTAGGGTTGACAAGAATGGGCAAGTCAAGTAAAGGCAAGAGCATGGCACTGAAGGCCAAGAGCAGTGATACAGATGAGTCTTCGGACGATGAAGATTCTAAGATGAAGTCCTACATCACCAGGCAATTCAAGAAATTCATGAAAAATGCAAATGGAAAAGGTTTCGACAAGGACCGTAGGCAATCTAGTTTTTCTTAGTTCAAGAGCCTAGACAAAGGAAAGAAGGATACTAGAGATGGCGGTCAGTACACTATTCCCGCTGGACCTAAATGCTTCGGGTGTCAAGGGTTCGGTCACATAAAACAAGAGTGTCCCACATATCTCAAGAGCATTGGGAAGAGCAAGGCACTTGCTTCTACCTTGAGTGACACTAAGCCCGAGGATAATTCCGACAATGATGATGACAGAATTTTGAATACCTTTACTGCCACTGTCAATCTTACTAAAGGGATTACTGAAGATGTAGATGAAGAAAAAGAATTGGTGGATGCTAAGTTTAAAACGATGGATGGTCAAAATGATATCCATACTGCCTATGAAAAACTGTACAAGCTTTTTGAAAAGCATGAAAAACTCTATAGGTTGGCCACCAAGAAGCTCAGTGATGTGGAACTTGACCGTGAGGAGCTTTCCACTAAGTTTGATGAAGTAAATCAGATTATTGGGGCACTGAGATTCGAGAACAGTTTTCTGGCTGAGAAGACCAAGAAGCTTGAAGCAGAACTGTTTCAAGAAAGAGCTCAATTGGAGAGGACATCAAGTGCGAAGCTAGATGAGATGCTCAACAATTAGAAATCTGCTTCTGATCGAACAGGGTTGGGGTATGAATTCTCATCTTCTAATACTCCTTTTGCTAGTACTACTGTTTTTGTTCCTCTTGTTAATAACACTAAAATTGAGAACAATGATGTTAAAGCTGAATTAGCTAGTGAGAACCTAGACAAGGGTAAGTCCATCTTAGGAGCACTCCCTAAGCTTGAGAAGAAGGAAACTAAAAACCCTAGGACTAAGAAGGCTAACTCTCAAAAGCTTAAACAGAAGAAGCAGCATCTCTGTCATTATTGTGGTATTGCCGGTCATACTCTACCAAATTGCTATAAGTGGTTAGCCACTCAACAGAGCAATGACATGATAACATTTGAGAACCAGAATCAACTTTAAACCTCTCTTGCTCCTCTTGGAGATCTTCTCAAAGCCCTCATGTTCCTTTCGAACTTGAACAATTTCAATCTTTCCCCTTCATCACCAGTTCAAGTGTTTGCAAAAAGGAAAGGTTCTTCTAAGGTGTGGAAGGAAAATGGTTCCAAGTGATTGTTTCACATTTCTCTCTCTCCCCTTCTTTTTGTTTTTGCATTACTTGTGTGTGTTGCTTTACTGTTTTGAGTCAGTCTAGTTTTATGCCTTGTTTTGCTTTGTTTAACATGTTTTTGTTTGTTTGTTTTCAGTTTTTGTTTTATTTTGCTTTTTAGATAGAAATAATAAAAAATAAAAAAATTGAAAAATACAAAATTAGTGTGTGTTTTGTATACATTAGTTCTTGTGAACCTTAAAATGGCCATTGAAACAGAGTTTTTTAAACTTTGTATCTTTTGTAACTTAGATGAGCATTCTTATGCACAACTAAGCAAGTGAGCTTTGTGGCTCTTTGTTTGTGATGAGTAAGGTTAAGTGATCTCTTGTACTTAATACTCGTATTACTCTTTTTGACGAGTAGGACTAGAAAATTCTAAGAGAAAGGAATAAATAACGATCTCACCACTGTTACCCGCCAATCATAAAATGGGATCTGTATGCTTCGACATAGCAAAAGTACAATGTTAATGACATTTGTATGCTTCAGCATAGCAAAAGTGCAATATCAAAAAGTTTAACATAATTAGGTATTTCTTTTCTCTCTTATATGCTTATGCATGGTTTGCTTAATAAAAGAAAATATGCAAAGAAATAAAAGCAAAAAGAACAAAATGCTTTAAAATATGATTGCAAGCGTGTTTTCTAGGAGATGTGGGAGTTATAGAATGTACCTCGAAGATGATAGTCCCCATCAAACAGTTATGATTATGTGTGAGTTAAAGAGAATTTCTCATATCTCAAATCGTCATAACTTTGAGACACTTATGCAATCTTGCGATGTTTTTCACACACAACATGCAATATTCTTTACTACTTTTGATACATGTGTAGGTACAATGTGATTTGGCCATCACAAGGTTTACATGTGTTGTTGTATGCTCACTAAACTGTCTTGACTTATTTTTTGAAATATAAAATTGGTTAGATTTGTTTAGTGTGTGTATGTGTTTTAGGATTTATGTTCTTAAAATTGTTGTTGAGAGATGAGTTTGAGAGCTTAATCTGTTGATTGGATCATTGGTTGAGTTGCATGTGTGTTTGCATTCATATCTATGTTTTTCTCTTCTCGAAAATTTCTTGAAAAAGCTGGCTCGACACCTCCTCGACACTTGGCTGTCTGTCGAGCTTCTCAGCTTTTTCTTTTCGCAATCCCAATAGCTTCTCGACACCTGGTGGATCGATCGAGGAACTTTCTATCCTCTTGATAGCTTCTCGACAGCTGGTGGATCGATCGAGATTCTTTTTCTTGTCTTTGTGTTGTTCCTCGACACCTTCTCAATAGCTAAATCTGTCGACGTTGTTCTTCTCGATACCTACCTCGACAAATGGCTCGACACCTCTCAACACCTATATCTGTCGAGAATTACTGAACCACTATATATAGGTTCTGTGTGATCCGGTTCTCATTTCTCTCGATCTCTCTCTTGATAGCTTTGAGTTTTCTCCTCCCAAAACTCTCTCACTCACTCCAAACCTCTACCCAAGGTTTCTTCAAGTTATTTTTGGCTTTTCTTCTCTTGGTAAGCTTCTAATCTCCTTCATTTACATGCATGTCATGTTTTGAAACCTAGTTTTTGGGGTTTTTGAAAAATTTTGGGGTTTTTCAAAATTGATGAGTTATTGTTGAAATTTTTGGGATGGGTTTTGTAGATTTGATCTTAAAAACTTCATGCATTGCATCACATTAGCATTCTAACAATATTCTCATACATTTAGATGTGTGCAAACTTGTTGTGTGCTGATAGGTTTGGATTGGGCTGAGCCCATGATGTTTTTCAAGTTGCGTGTTACATGTTCATGCATTTCTATGCATATGTTATTTCTTTTCAATATACCTGTTATATTTGAATTGTCTTTAGAACTTTTCTGAGTGTTTCTATCTCTCCCCCTTTCTTTCTATTTACGTTAGTAGTGTCTATGGCACCAAAACGTAAGTCCATTCTGTCCCAGAACCCTCTTCGTTCTAGGGGCTCTTCGTCTTCTAATTCTACTTCTTCTTCTATTCGGTTTCGCGATGAGAATGCCCAAAAGGACTTCTCTAAGAACTTTTCTAAACGAGGTGTTCATTCAGAATGCTAAGTTATTCTGGCAGACTTTGCTAACACTGACCTACTCGATGTCATTTACAGTCGGGGTTGGGAGTCACTGTGTGACGTCTCGGTCACTTGTCCTTCCGTGCTGATACAGGAGTTTTACTCCAACATGCATGGAATTGATTCTTCAGTACCTCTCTTTCACACTCGTGTTCGAGGTACGCGTATTGTAGTCACACCGGAGTTGGTTTTCGATGTACTTCATGTTCTGAGGGTTACGCATCCTGACTACCCCGGTTGTGAGCGTCTACGGACTGTGTCCAAAGAGAAGATGATGTCTGCTTTTTTTTAGCATCCTTCTGATTGGGGTGAGCGTCAATTTACACCATGTAGGCCTTTCGCTAAAGGTCCTCATTTCATAAACATGATGATGACATTTGTTCTGCACCCTCTCTCACTATAACTCCATTACAGAGCCTCGTGCTCGGTTTTTATTATCTCTTCTTGAGCATCTCACTATAGATTTTCCTTCACACTTTATTTTCTCTATCATAGATGTCTATAGGGATATGGCTACCCGTGATAAGCTCATCTTTCCTTTTGCTATCACGAGGATTCTTCACCATTTCTCCATCCCTTTTCCCATGTCTGACCCCTTCTATGTCATAGTTGCCATAGACGCGGCTACAGTAAAACGTAGTAAGGCCTAGTTTAGGTCGCGATAGACAGATTCAGTAGCTCCTTTCCCCTGTCTAGCTTCATCTAGATCTACTCGAGCCACATCTGCTCCCTCCTCTTTCTCGAGCGATGTATCACTAGGAGACATCATGGCCCAGCTTCAGCGTATGGATGCTCGCCTCTATACGCTCTCTACGGAATTGTATTAGGTGAATGTTCGTGTTGGTCGCATTGCTCGGCAACAGGCGACCATGGGTGGTTTTGCTCTTGAGGCTTCTCCTCCACCACCTCTTGTGGCTTTTAAGTCTGAGGATGATGATGGTGATGACGATGATGCTTCGGATGATAATGATGGAGATGTTAGCTCTACCGATGAGATGTCTACTTGACACTCTATCCTTTGTCACTCGTGACAAAAAGGGGGAGTAGTTTTGGATATGAGAGTAGTCATACTTAGGGATAGAGCTTGTATAGGACATTTTTGATAGGGGGAGTGTTGTTATTTTGAGGGATGTAGTGAGGACTATATGTATCTTAGTGAGGCTTATATATATCTTTTCTTTTCTTTCTTTTTGGAGATACATTGTTCTTGTACCTTAGGTCTTGTGACCATTATTTCCATACTTTGTGCTTATCTTTGATATATATGTGATGATGTATGTTTTCTTTACCTATCTCTACATGTGCTGTTTCTTTTCTATCTTTATACACATGTTTCTTTAATTATATGAAATCTATTATTTCTGCTTCACACAAAGATGCCTTGATGTGTTTTGTTTAAAGTATTTCAGAAATACAGGTTGTCAAAGTTTACTTGCCATAAACTCTCTTCTTACAAAGTTTTTCAAGAGTTTGTGTTAGGATAGATTTTATTGTATTCAACAAAGTGAATATAAGTTGAGTGATTTATGACTTCTCTCACATATTCATTTGTTTGTTGTGGTTTTGTCACGGATTGCCAAAGGGGGAGATTGTTAGGATATATGTTTTTTAAGTTGTTTTGAACGTATGTCATTATTTTATGTAATTGGCTTATCCTTTGACAAAACGTACTCAACTTGTGTTTGGGTAGTTCTAAGATGATTTTAATACTTCAAGAAACAATGTTTCAAGATCAAGTGTTAAAACCATGCAAGTTTTAAAACCATGCAAGTTTTAAAACCATGCAAGTTGTCCAAGATTCAAGTTGAGAAGTGCTAGGTTTTAAAGCTCGGCATCTGGCTCGACAGCTGCATTTATCGAGCTTTAAGAAGCTGTTCAACCTTGAGGCTCGACAGCTGCTCGATAGCACCTCGATACCTCTAGCTGTCGAGATTTAAGAAAAACAGATTTTGAGTTCTGTTTTGATTCTTATCCGTACATGTGTCTTTGAGATTTCTTTTCCCTTAACCCTAGACATATAAAAAGGATTATTTGACGGGCCGTCAAAATGTACACAAGTTGCACGAGCATGGAGAAACCTTTGTTCAAGCAATTTGTGACTTGAGCTAAAGTTCTTGCCCTAGTTCATCTCTTGTGAAGAAGTTGCTGTGTAATGTGCACCGTAGGGTTTTGTAACCAAGCATCTTCTTAATCTTCATTGTGTGGATGAATTGAAGAACTTTGCAGCCAACAACTTTCTCTAGTTGGTGATTGAAGTCGCGTACTGGGATCCGCGCAATTGGTTAGTCACGTACTTAGGAGCCGTGCATCAAAAGGAGAAACTGTCACTACAGAACAAGTCCAATCTGGTATTGGGGCAAGGGTTCAACTGTAGGTTGGTAAGGTACTTGAGGTTACTTTACTTGTAACCGCTTGTTGTGATAATAGTAGAGTTTCGGGAGTGGTGACCTTAAAATCACCCAGTGGGGTTTTTGCCGTGTAGGTTTTTCCATTCGTAAACAAATCATCATGTCAATTTATTTTTTGCTGTATATTTTAGTTTATTGGTGATTTTTTTGTGTTACCACACAATTTGCATATTAATCTGATTAATTAATAACTTGACTAATTAATCAACTTAATTTATCACAAGAGGTCAACGCATTTGTAACCTATCAAATCTCATCCCATTAACCCACAATCTCCGATCATAGACACAAATCCTGAGATTCTCGCATTCTATTGCTATAGCATCCATTATTATAGAATATAGGAAAGATAAAAATAGAAATTAAGGAATAAGTGGTTAGAGAAGACATCTCCATATAATGAGACATCGTGGAAACCTCATGAATTGATAATACGATGGATTCAACTTAGGGCTTTTGAATTTCGTCACATTCTAAATCAATGAACTCTCACAATCTTAGCTAACCGAGGATGCTAGGATGACATTGATAATTGAATTTCCACCTTCAATATATTTATATTACTTTATTTTCTTTAAATAAATATATTAAAGCAAACACAAGAAGTCATGGATAACCAACCCTATGAGCTTATTCTTTCTTCTTCCGCCTCTGCCAAGGAACCACCAACCCTCCTCCTCCATAACCCCAATCTGAATAGCTCACTGGAAACTTGTAAAGTCTAGACATTCAGGTAAACATTTTCATCTTCTTCACTTGGTTCTTTCGTTTTGGATTCCTTTATCTTTTTGGGTTTGTGTATCACATGATCTTAAGTAGGCTCTTGAGAGGAAAAAAAACCCACTTGTGGGTATTGGGAGTTTTCATTTGTTGAATCTTGTTGTTTATCAGCTGTTGTGTTTAGTTAATTTGAGGTTTGAACTTAAGGAAAACGTGGGGTGTATCAAATTCTTTTCCATAATACGTCAGAAGGGCAACCCCACACTGTTAAAGGCATAGAACTTACGATCATTTGAGGGTTATTCTTTTTTCTTTTGGGAATTTTCTTTACTGGGTATGTGCTATAATTCAAAGTTTATATGTAATCGCCCTTTAATCAATTCTAAGCTTAATTTAGGTTTATCCATAATTAAAAAAAAAAGCTTAATTTGGTGTTTTTTATTTGGTCCTGTTAATTTTATCTTTAACTATATGTAAGTAACCTGGAATTAGCTAAATTTAGATTCAATTTTTTTTTCATTTGTTTAAATTATTCAATCTTTGCTGTGAAGTGTGTCACTGGGTCTGGTTTGTTTTTCTTCATTTTTCATTTCAGGGTTTGCTGCGACTTGAACCACATTGTTTTTGAAAATCAAGTACTTAGTGGGTGTTCTGTTTTTGTTTATATATGTCCAAAGTTTGTTTAATTCTTAGGTTTGTTTGTTATTCCTCTTGATGTGCTATATCATGCAAGGCTGTTGGTTGTTTTTATTGACTTGTTGGTGGTGATTGTCACTGCTGTTGTTGTAGTCGAATGGTTTTTTCTTTCTTTTTCTTTTTTTAATGTGTAATATTACTATTTGAAATTTATTTGTTTGTTTAGACGCTGTACTTTAAAGAATTGTTATTGTTTAAATTTAATTAGCTTGTTTATGCTTTATTATTTGATACTAATGGTCCAATCTTAAATACTTGAACCTCTCTTTTTCTTTTTTTTTTGGGTTCTCTTTACAATTTGGTTTTCAAAACCATGCTTTTTAACTATTATAGCAATAGAGACTGCAAAAAGGAGAAGTTATGAGTTATTGCCCTAAAAACAACCTCTTAAATCTACTTAGAAGAGGTTCCAAGTTTTTTAGAAAGGCCTCCTACTCTGCTGCATCAATGCAGCTCCTGCTTCCACATCTGGACAAGCATCCTCCTCTGCCGTTGGCATTTCTTCGACTTTGGCCATGGATGACCTCCATATCCTCAAAACAAGATTGTGCATCATTGGAAGTGGCCCAGCTACCCACACCGCTGCCATATATGCATCACGTGCAAAGTTGAAACCCATCCTCTTTGAGAGGTGGATGGCCAATGGCATTGCCCCTGGCGGTCATCTCACCACGACTGCTGACATGGAGAACGTCCTAGGATTTCCAGATGGCATTAATGGCATTGAGCTCATGGACTGCTGCCGCAAGCAGTCACTTTGCTTTGGCACTCAGATTCTAACCGAGACTGTCAACAAGGTGGATTTCTCCACCACCCCTTTCAAGGTCTTTACTGATTCTAAGACTGTCATTGCTGATTCTATCATTGTGGCAACGGGTGCCGTCGCCAAGTGATTAGACTTCCCAAGCTCTGGTGAGGGCCCATGAGGGTTTTGGAACTGAGGGATATCAGCTTGTGCTGTGTGTGACGGTGTTGCACCCATTTTCAGGAACAAGCCCCTGGCAGTAATTGGAGGAGGCGATTCAGCCATGGAGGAGGCCACATTCCTCACCAAGTATGGGTCCATTGTGTACATCATCCATAGGAGAGATACATTTAGGGCTTCAAAAATTATGCAGCAGAGGGCCTTGACTAATCCTAAGATTCAAGTTCTATGGATCTCAGCGGTCGTGGGGGCATATGGGGACAAAAACACTAATAATAGAGTCTTGGGGGGGTTGAAGGTCAAGAATGTGCTGAGTAGGGAGGTTTCAGATCTCAAGGTATTGGGATTGTTCTTTGCGATAGGGCATGAGCCAGCCACCAAGTTCTTGGATGGTCAGCTGGAACTTGATTCTGGTGGCTATGTTGTCACAAGGCCAAGGACCACCTTGACTAGTGTGCATGGAGTTTTTGCTGCCGAAGATGTCCAGGATAAGAAGTATAGGCAGGCCGTTACTGTCACCGGAACTGGTTTGTCAATATCCTCTATCTCCCCCCTTTATCATTTAAATTTCAATTTTAGAATTTTTATGTTTGCAGCACTGCTTTTCTTCATTTTATTTGGGATTATATGTTTTGTGTGGGTAATAAGGTGTGTTTGTTTCTGTTTCTGTTTCTGTTTTTTGCTGGGTCAAACTTATGTGTATCTCATTGAAATAATGCTAAACTTAATTCCCTGCTTCACTTCTCTTCTATACTGCTCACTCAAAAGCATATTTCAACTGCAAGTTGCTGACTGCAAGAATAGAGAATATTTATGCTTTCTAAATTTGCCAGTGTCTCTATCTTGCTTGTTGCATTATGGTATTTTTCATGTGCAACACATTAATGAATGTAGTTGCCTTTTACCGATGAATCTGATAATAATCAAAAGGAAATTTTAAAATTTATTTTATGACTCCCTCCTAACAGGTATATAGTTAAGAAGGTTCTAAAAAGTTCTGTTTCATGCCCATTCTATGCTTGTGGATTTAAAAACAAAATTAGTCTAACCTTGTGTGACCATGTGCTTTTTTTGTTCTTCTTTATCAAAATGATGAAACTTGTGCTCTAGGGTTGCGATGCAAGTAATCCATTTATGATATGTTTGACAAGGCTTGATCACCATCTCTCTATGCAATTGGATGACTGTTGGAGTCTTGATTCAAGCACATTCTTTTGAGATGCTGAGCCCATTCTTGAGTAAACCCAAGCTAATCTAACGTAGCTTTTAAGAACATGGAGTATTTAGAAATGTGAATTTTAAAACTTGATTATGCCCACCCATTTTTGACCCCTTAAAATAAGATCAAATGGGTTGTTCACTTCAAGGGTGAGCTGGACTCTGGCTTTTTTTAGTGCTTGGTGACCTGAGATTGAGTTACATGTATGTATGATTTTTGCGCAAATGTAAATTAAGCTTGTTCATGACTTTCATCTCACAAACTGAACTTATCACAAGATACTTGACTAGGCTTGGATTGTTTTGTCTTTTTAAATGTGATTTACAGAATAAAAAATAAAAAAAATTACATTGATGTGAGAAAGTGTTTTGTGTTCATCACTTAGCTACATTGGGATGCATAAAATTTGACAGTTTCTGTAATTGATTTTAATAATTGAGATAATACAAATAATTGGTAGTGGTATATAAATAACTGTAGGTTGTTGCTTACCGACTCCAATCTAAGTGATTCTGCTATTGGGAAAACATGTCTATATGAAATGTTCATTATGGTCCCAAGATTTGGGGGAGACGTGGGAAGAGAAAGGCTGCTGCTAGTTTCTGTTTCATTCTCAATTTTTGGAATAGTCGAATGGAAAATTAGAAATCATGTTATCATTGGTTTTCATTATACCATTGGTAATGGCATCTACCACTGTTACGATAACCTGTTTCTGTCACCAATATTTGGGTTTTGTTGAACAATTTAAGTTATCTTTTTAAATTTAAATAAAAGACCTGTTCCTCTTTAAGTTATGCTTTCTTCATAGTATATGTATTGATGTCTTCTCTATTTAGTTTACTTGGTTTCTTTAATGATGCAGGTTGCATGGCAGCCTTGGAAGCCAAACATTACCTGCAAGAGATTGGATCACAGGAGGGTAAAACTGATTGATGAGTACCTGTCAGGGTGCAGCCTAGGTTCATCGCCACTAGGGGAGTTTCCTTGGATTACCTGATACACGATTTTGGCAAGTGGGATTGTGTATCCTTTTAAAAAATTGTTCCCAAAAAAAAAAAAAATGATTGATGTGCAACATTTAATCAAGGGCAAAGAATTGTCTCCAAAACAATGACATTTTACTATGTCACTGTTGGATGCATTAATAGATTCCTACATTGTGCTGCATCTATTTTCAACTGTAAATTTTTCTTGATCGATTGGATTTGATAATTTGTAAATCATAAGCCTTAGCTTTTGCTCTTTTGGTGGTTTTTAATCATGCGGTTGTAGAATTTTTTCTTGGGTCTTGGCTACTTTGCTAGTTTCTTGAGGTACATCCTGCTTTAACGCCAGGTTTGATGTGCTATATGACAAGTGTTGTTATTTTTTTTGGGGTGCACTTGGTTAGTGTGATGGCATGTCATGTTGGTATTATTCTTCTCTACAAAAGGACATGCCAAGATGAACAAAGGAATTAAAATTTTTTTTTATCGAAGTTTGTAGAGCACCTGACCTTCAGCAAATCCTATGGGTTATTTACTCAGCATGCTAATTTGAATCATGGCATGAATGATAAATCTTCGTTAATGTATTCCCTGCAGGAAAAAAAATGTTTAATGCTTTATTAAAATTTTAATTAGTTATTTTGTAGAACCAATTGTACATATGGGCAAAAAAAGCTTAATCGTAGGACCTTGAAAGTTTGTTAATGGCATGGTGGAATTTGTAGAGGAAAACCTTGAAAGTTTTTTAATGGCATGGTGGAATTTGTAGAGAAAAACGCAGGTCAAAAGAGGTTTTTGTATCAAGGAAGTCAATATCGTACCGGAGGCTATACTAGTTGGCCACCAGTACAATATATTTCGAATACCGGTCAATACCAGTATACCATTTCAGGTTTACCGCTATTTTTTATATTTAAGGGATGATTACAGTAAACCCACCATGGTATGACCCGTTCTCACTTTGCCTACTTGTGGTTTAATCATTTACAATTTGCCTACCTGTGCTTCAATCCGTTAGCCTTCCGTAACCCACCTCTCCGTTTACCGTTAGAGGAATACATTTTTAGGCAAAAACAAACATAACAAGAATAAAAAAGCTAAGGTTTTTCATTGCTTAAGAACTTCTACATGAATAAATTGGAGGAATACAAATCAAATATAAATAAAAAAATTAGCTTCCAAACTTCTCCCTCTTCATCTTCTTCCGTTAGACTTCTCCCTTTTAGAAGTCTTGTTAGAGTTCTCCCTCTTCATCTCTATCTCTCTAACTTCTCCCTCTCTTCAAACCCAACCCACTCACGGCATCACCCACAAAAGACGTGGAGCGACTTCGATCCAGTCGTGGAGCGACGCCACGACTTCTATCCAGCCGTGGAGCGACGCCACGTGGAGTAGCGTGCGATTGTCGTAGTCCCTAGCATGCACCATCGTCAAATCTTCCTCTAGAAGCTTTCGTATGGCTCCAGCGTCATTTTGGTGCGCGTGCCAGAGAATCGAAGAGGTCTGGCTCACTCTCGCTTTCTCCTTCTCCTTCTCCTTCTGCTTCTCATTCGACTACGACGACTCTGACGCGGAGCCTCAGCCTCAGCCTCTATTGAAGAGCTTCGTGCTCAAAGAGAAGCACAGAGAGTGAGGGAAAGAGAGAGGGTGATTGGGAGAGAGATGGGTAGACGAGAAGGAGCAACGATGGCTGACCGATCTGTGTTTATGGGTGAAGTGGGTCTGTGTTTGTGTTGCTAGGTGTGGTGGGTCTGGGTTTTGAAGAGGGTTTGCTTTGGTTTTGGTTTGAGATTTGAGAGAGCAGAAGGTCGGTGGGTCAAACTCTAACTCCCAGACCCATGTTTTTGTCCACGATTTTGATATAGAGGTTGAGAGGATTTGCAGCGATGAGTTCTTATGCGAAGAGAATTTGGTTGAGACTGTGGATTTGTTGGCGCATTTTGTGTTGGATAGAAGATTGAGACTGTGGATTTGTTGACACATTTTGTCTTCATCATTGCCATCATCAAATTCAGTTTCTTTATCATTAGGGGATGATGATTGAGGTGGGGTTTTGTGATTAATGGCAATATTATTACAACTTTGGGGGTTTTTTTTTTTGAATAGAAAGTGTAATATTTTATAGGTGTAAACTGTTTCAAGTGTTCCTAAAACAATGATGAAGGATCAAGTTCTAGGTATCTGAAAAGTTTGTTAATATTAGTGTTTTTTGTTTTTGTTGGTGAGAAACAGTGAGAAATGAACAGAATTTGAATCTTCAGCAGGAATCGTTTTTTACTTAGCAATTGGCAGTGAGTTTGACCAGAAAACAAGATTTAAAGTTTGAATTTAAGAGAAGGAAATAACTGCAGTAACAAACCCACCCCAATTCCAACTTCAAACCCACTTTGAATCCCTCCACTCTCATTGAAGTTCATGAGCAATGAAAAACTCTAACTTTTTTATTCTTGTTATGTTTGTTTTTGCTTAAAAATATGTTTTTCTAACGGCAAACAGAGAGGTAGGTTACGGAAGGCTAACGGATTGAAGCACAAGTGGGCAAAGTGTAAATGATTAAACCACAGGTAGGCAAAGTGAAAACGGGTCATACCACAGGTGGATTTACTGTAATTATCCCTATATTTAATATACACACACACACACAAAATCTCTATTTACACACACATACACACACAGGCTCTCTAACTTTTAGTCTCATAAATACCTTCCATTTCAACTATTGTGTATTGATTGATACAACAACCTAAAGATCAACTGGAGATTAGAATTGATGCAAGTAAAACAACTAAAAAAGAAGAAAATGGAACTCTTTATTCAAACACCAAATCCAAATTAAGTAAAAGAATTTGAGAGATCAAAGGTTAGGTGAAATAATGAAATTATCTACAAAATACTTTCATTATTGATTATTTTAGAGACAAAAACTGCCACAATTACCAAAAAAAAAAAAAAAAAAGTATTTTGTGTTTCGGTTCGGTACGGCTGGAATTCGCCAGTACGGCCGGTATTTTTTTCAGTACAAAATAGAAGTGTACCGGTACCAGTACACTGGCCAGTACTGTATCGACCACCTTGGTTTGTATCATTCGTGTCTTTAAATCAAAGAGACATTGAGTGCCAAAACTTGAAAGAGTAGAAGCTTTTGATAATTTTTGAGATACTTTTTCATTGTAATTTTTATAGTTAATCCTTGTTTTTAGCAGTTTGCAAATTATGGGAAGTTTTGAGAAATTAGAAAAGAGCATTAGCATGTAAATCCAAATGTATACAAAAAAACTCAAATAAGAATAGGAAGTTGTGACTAGTACCTAGCATTAAAATCTGGTAAAACTTGGATTTGAATCACCTCTCCCCACTTATTGTAAGTAGGGAAATATAAAATGAAGATAATTTTGATCATGAATGTTGAAATATAAATATGATCTTCATTACCATCTTTCAATAAAATTTACACCCGTTTCATTTTTGATGAACTAGAAAATTTTATTCAAAAGCAAAACTAATTATAGGGAGAGCAAACTAGCTTCCAATCTAATAACAGATACAAGTTGCCCAAAATCAAAAGAACCATAGACATTGTTCAATGAAGGCCACTTTACCAATGTGTGAATTGCTATATTTGCTTCTTTAGAAATCCAATTAACAGGGCAGTGAGGGATTTGATAAAGAGTGCAATAAATATCAGTGCAAATGCCTCTAATTCTCTAGGGGTGCAAGTTTACACCCTTTCATTAGATAGAGCTGGTGGATCTTTGATTCATGAGATTTGTGGTTATTTCAGGGTTTTTTTAAACAACTGCATTCTTCCTATTTTGGTCATCAATGTTGCTATTTGTTCTTTTCTTGCTCCATATAATATTGATTTGGATTTCAATTACATTCAATTGTTTACGAATTTACGAAGAGAAGATAATTTACTCATGCATGGTTAAAATCATAAAGATAAAATATTTTCTTCTAACCATCTTTGACTAAAATTTCACAACCATATACATGATCATTT
>JAVQMG010000002.1:0-67500 GCA_032878915.1 Castanopsis chinensis
AAGTTGTTAGGACATATGTACTTGTTCAAACTTGTGAACATATGTCGCTATTTTATGTAATTGGCTTATCCTTAGACAAAACGCACTTTACTTGTAATTGGGTAGATCTAGGATGGGTTAAACACTTCAAGAAACAGTGGTTCAAGTTTAAGTGTTGAAGCCGTCAAAGTCTGTCCAAGATACAAGCAAGGAAGTGCAAGATTTTAAAGCTCGATAGATAACCTCGACAGATACATCTATCGAGATTTAAAGAAGCTGTTTAGCCCGAGCCTCGACAGCTGTCTCGACACCTCTCGACACCTCTATCTGTCGAGAATTAAAGAAAACAGAATTCCAAGTCTGTTTCAAGTCCAATCCGTGTGTGTGTCTTTGGGACTTCTTTTCTCCTAACCCTAGACATATAAAAGGATTATTTTAAGGGCCGTAAAAGGGCTGCACAAGTGAATAAGCAGAAATCACAAGATACAAGTTGCATCTTCTCTCTTCATGCAAATTGTGATCTGTGAGAAAAGTTCGTGCCCTAGTTCATCTCTGATGATTTGAAGAACTTTGCAGCCAACATTCTTTCTTTCTCAAGTTGGTGAGTGAGTCACGTACTGGGATTCGTGCAAAGGAGTAAGACGCGTACTGGGATCCGCGCATCACATTGGTTAGTCACGTACTGGGAGCCGTGCATTGAACTGGAGAAATTGTCACTACAGAACGAGTCCAATTGGGTATTGGGGTAAGAGTTCAACTGTAGGTTGGTGAGGTACTGGGATTCCTTACTTGTAACTGCTCGTTGTGATAATAGTGGAGTTTCGGGAGTGGTGACCTTAAATCACCCGGTGGGGTTTTTGCCTTAGGGTTTTCCCCATTCGTGAACAAATCACCGTGTTATTTATTTTCCGCTGCATAATTTAGTTTCGGTGATTTGTTTGTGCTGCCACGTAAATTTGCATGTTAATTTGATTAATTAATAACTGGGCTAATTTAATTAATCTAAATTATCACAAGGGGTCAACGCGTTTGTGGCCTGTCAAGTGGTATCAGAGCAAGCACACTCTGATTAGGGTTTAATCTACTGTGTGTGATCCATTGACCCCTGCTGTCATGGATAGAGGACAATCTTTAATTATACCTCCTTTATTTGATGGCACTAACTATGCATACTGGAAAGTACGCATGAGAGCTTTCTTGCAGTCTTTAGATGAGAAAGTGTGGCAAGCTGTGGAGATAGGCTGGACCAAGCCTACAGAAGCGCCAGCCGAATGGGATGATGCAAAGATCAAGGCGGCTAACTTCAACAGCAGAGCATTGAATGCCCTATTCAGTGCAGTCACCAATGAGGAGTTTAAGAAAATTTCCTCAACTGAAACTGCGAAGGAAGCATGGACTATCCTCCAGACAACCTATGAGGGCACCAAGGCTGTCAAAGATTCAAAGCTACAAAGGCTCACCACACGCTTTGAAGAGATTAAAATGGAGGAGGATGAGTCGTTTGATGAGTTCTATGCCAAGCTGAAGGACATAGTGAACTCAGCCTTCAATCTTGGGGAAACCATCCCAGAACCCAAGATTGTAAGAAAGGTGCTCAGATCGTTGCCGGAAAGATTCCATGCTAAGATCACGGCAATTGAAGAATCAAAGGATATTGACAGAATTCCTTTGACTGAGCTAGTTGGAAACTTGCAAACCTATGAGTTAGGGCTGACTAGGTTAGGCAAGTCAAGTAAGGGCAAGAGTTTGGCACTGAAGGCCAAAAGCAGTGACACGGATGACTCGTCAGATGATGAAGATTCCAAGATGAAGTCCTACATCACAAGGCAGTTCAAGAAGTTCATGAAGAATGCCAACGGAAAGGGCTTCAACAGAGACCGCAGACAATCCAGTTCTTCACAATTCAAGAATCCGGATAAAATGAAGAAGGATGTCAAGGATGGCGGTCAGTACACTGTTCCCACAGGACCAAAGTGCTTTGGGTGTCAAGGCTTTGGACACATGAAACAAGAGTGTCCTACGTACTTAAAGAGCATAGGGAAAAGCAAGGCACTTGCTGTTACCTTAAGCGACACAGAGCCAGAGGATGATTCCGAGGATGAGGACGACGGAATCTTGAATGCCTTCACTGCCACTGTTAATCCTACTGATGGGGTTACCGAGAAAGCGGATGAAGAAGAAGAGTTGGTGGAATCCAAGTGTGAGATCATGGATGATCAAGATGATATCCACACTGCCTATGAGAAGCTATACAAGCTCTCGGAAAAGCATGAGAAGCTCTATAGGCTGGCCACCAAGAAACTCAGTGATGTGGAACTTGACCGTGAGGAACTGTCCACAAAGGTTGATCAAGCGAATCAAACCATTGGAGCACTGAGGTTCGAGAACAATTTCTTGGCTGAGAGGACCAAGAAGCTTGAAGCAGAGCTGTTTCAAGTCAGGGCACAACTGGAGAGGACGTCAAGTGCTAAACTGGACGAGATGCTGAGTGCTCAGAGATACTCTTCAGATCGTACTGGATTGGGGTATGAATTCTCTATCTCTAATACTCCTTCTGCTAGTACTACTGTTTTTGTTCCACCGGCTGATAACATTAAAACTGAGGAAAATAATGTTAAAACTGATTTAGCTAGTGAGAACATAGGCAAGGACAAATCCATCCTAGGAGCACCCCCTAAAATTGAGAAAAGGGAAGCTAGACACCCTAGGAATAAGAAGGATAACTCTCAAAAGGCCAAACATAAGAAGTCGCATCTCTGTTATCATTGTGGTCTCGGCGGTCACACTCGACCAAATTGCTACAAGTGGCTTGCCACTCAACAGAGCAATGGCGCTATAGCATCTGGGAGCCAGAATCAGCTCCAGTCTTCTCTCGCTCCTCTTGGAGACATTCTAAAAGCCCTCATATTCCTTTCAAACTTGAACGGTTCATATTCTTCTCCCCCTATACCGGCTCAAGAGTCAACCAAAAGGAAAGGATCTTCCAAGGTGTGGAAGCCAAAGGGTTCCAAGTGATTTTAGTCACTTCTTCTTCTCTCTCTATTTTGTGTGTTGCATTACTTGTGTGTTTCTTTACTGTTTTGAGTCAGTCTAGTTTTATGCATTGTTTTGCTTTACATGTTTTTGTTTGTGTGTTTTCAGTTTTGTGTTTTATTTTTGCTTCTCTTATAAAAATAAAAAAAATTGAAAAAATGAAAAATACAAAAACAGTGTGTGTTTGTGTGCATCAGTTCATGTGAACTTTTGTAATGGCCATTGAAACAGAGTTTTCTAAACTTTGTGTCATCTATAGCTTAGATGAGCACTCTTCTGCACAACTAAGCGAGTGAGCTCTGTAGCTCTTTGTTTGTGATGAGTAAGGTTAAGTGATCTCTTCTTCTTAACACTCGTATCACTCTTTTTGACGGGTTGAACTAGAAAATCCTAAGAGAAAGGCATAAATAACCATCTCACCACTGTTACTCGCCAATCATAATATGACATCTGTATGCTTCGGCATAGCAAAAGTGCAATGTCAATGACATCTGTATGCTTCGGCATAGCAAAAGTGCAATGTCAAGGACACCTGTATGCTTCGGCATAGCAAAAGTGCAGTGTCACAAGCTTAACATCATTGGGTATTTCTTTTCTTTCTCTTGTATGCCCATGCATGATATGCTTGTTAAAAGAAAATATGCAAAGAAATAATAAGCAAAAAGATTAAAAATGCTTTAAAATATGGTTGCAAGCGTGTTTTCTAGGAGATGTGGGAGTTATAGGATGTACCTCAAAGGTGATAGTCCCCATCGAGCAGTTATGATTGTGTGTGAGTTAAAGTGATTTTCTCATATCTCAAATCGTCATAACATTGAGACACTTATGCAATCTTGCGATGTTTTCACACACAACACGCAATACTCTTTGCTATTCTTGATACATGTGCAGGTACAATGTGATTTGGCCATCACAAGGTTGACATGCGTTAATGTGTGCTCATTAAACTGTCTTAACTCGTTTTTGAAAGATAAAATTGGTTAGACTTGTTTAATGTGTGTGTGCGTGTTTTGAGATACATGTGCATCATATTTCTTGTTGAGAGATGTTTTTGAGAGCTTAATGTGTTGGTTGTATCCTTGGTTGAGTTGCATGCATGATTGCATTCATGTCTGTGTTTTTCCTCTTTTGAAAAACTGCTTTGAAAGGCATCTCGACACCTCCTCGATACCTCTCGACACATAGCCATCTGTCGAGATCCCTAGACTCATTCTTATCGCAGTCTCGACAGATACCTCGATAGCAGCTGGATCGATCGAGAAACTTTCTGTTTGCTCGATAGCTCCTCGATAGCTTCTGGATCGATCGAGGTCACCACATGCTTGTTTCTTCTTCCTCGATAGCTAACCTCGATAGCTTCATCTGTCCACGAGCATTTCTCGACAGCTTACCTCGACAGCTACCTCGACAGATCTCGATACCTGCATCTGTCGAGATTTACTGAGATTCTATATAAGGGTCCTTCGCGATTTTGAAATCACTTCTCTCGATCTCTCTCGCTCGAAAACACTTGGATCTCTCTCAAAATCTTTTCCCTCTCCCTCCAAACCTCTCTCAAGGCTTTCTCAAGTGTTTCTTCACTTTCTTCATCATTTGGTAAGCCTTTTATCTCTCATTTCATGCATTGCATTGTTTTCAAAACCCTAGGTTTGTGTTTTTTTTTTTGGGAGTTTTCAAAATTGTCGGGATTTTCCTGAAATTTTTGGGTTGGTTTTCGAGTTCTGATCTTCAAAACCACATGCATTGCATCACATTAGCATTCTAATTGTATTTTCATGCATTTAGATGTGTGCCTTCCTATTGTGTGCTGTTAGGTTTGGATTGGGCTGAGCCCATGATGTGTTTTGAGTTGCATGTCACATGCTCATGCATTTTCATGCATACGTTCTTTTCATTTCAATATTTCTTTCTGCCAATATTGAATTGTTTGGGACTTTTCTGTTTGTCTCTTCTTTCCCCCTCTTCTATGTTTACGTTAGTAGCGTCTATGGCTCCTAAACGTAAGTCTATTCCTCCTAGGAACCCCATGCGTTCTAAGGGGCAGTCTTCTTCTGATTCTACCCCTGTGTCTGTTCGGTTCCGTGACGAGAAAGCCCATAAGGATTTCTCGGAGAACTTTCTAAACGCGGTGTTCATTCGGAACGCCACGTCGTCTTGGCAGACTTTGCCGACACTGACCTTCCCGATGTCATTCACACTCGGGGATGGGAGTTACTGTGTGACGTCCCGGTCACGTCTCCTCTCGTGCTGATTCAGGAGTTTTACTCCAACATCCACGGGATTGATTCGTCAGTACCTTCCTTCTTCTCTAGCGTTCGAGGTACGCGCTTCTGTGTCACCCCAGAGCTTGTCTCTGAGGTACTCCATGTCCCTAGGGTGGATCATCCCGATTACCCTAGTTGTGAGCGTCTCTGGACTGTGTCCAAAGACGAGATGATCTCGGCGTTCTGTGAACGTCCTACCCTTTGGGGAGATCACATGTACACACCATGTCGACCTTTTGCTAAAGGTCCTAGATTTCTTAACATGGTGATGACCTTTGTTTTGCACCCACTGTCTCACTACAACTCGATCACAGAGCCTCGTGCTCGGTTCTTGTTGTCCCTCCTTGAGGATCTCTCTATAGACTTTCCTTCTCACTTCATCTTTTCTATTATCGATGTCTATAGAGATACGGCCACCCGTGATAAGCTCATTTTCCCTTCCGCTATCACGAGGATTTTGGGTCGTTTTTCCATTCCCTTCCCTACGTCCGATCATTATCATGTCATGTCTGCCATAGACGCCGCTACCGTAAAACGTAGCGAGGCACAGTTCAGATCGCGACAGCCGGATGCTGCACCTCCTTCCACCCGTCCGACCACCTCCAGATCCGCTCGAGCATCTACCTCTTCTTCTACGAGCGAGGTCACACTGGGAGACGTCATGACGCTGTTACAGCGCATGGACGCTCGCCTCGATACACTCACCACTGAGTTGTATCAGGTGAATGTCCGTGTTGGCCGCATCGCTAGGCGACAGGCGACCATGGGCGGCTTTGCATCAGAGGCTTCTCCTCCGCCACCTCATGCGTCGTCTGAGACCGAGGCTGATGATGATGGCGATGATGATGATGCTTCCGACGATGATGATGATGGAGATGCTGACTCATCGGATGAGATGTCTACTTGACACTCTACCCTTTGTCACTCGTGACAAAAAGGGGGAGTAGTTTTGTATGAGAGTAGTCATACTTAGGGGGAGTGTTAGCATAGGACATAGGACATTTTTGTTAGGGGGAGTGTGCTTTGAGGGATGTAGTGAGATGATCAGATGTATTTCTTTTCTTTCCTTATCTTTTAGAGATACTTTGATCATGTTCTACCATACATTGTACTTATATTCTTCTTATATATGATGATGTATGTTTCTTTCACCTACCTTTCATGTGTTGTTTCTTTTCTGTCTTTATACACATGTTTCTTTACTTGTATGCAATCTATTATTTCTGTTTCACACAAAGATGCCTTGATGTGTTTTGTTTATAAGTGTTTCAGAAATACAGGTTGTCAAAGTCTTCTTGCCATAAACTCTCTTCTTGCAAAGTTTTTCAAGAGTTTGTGTTAGGATAGATTTTACTGTATGTAACAAGTGAATATGAGTTGAGTGATTTATGACTTCTCTCATATCTTCATTTGTATGTTGTGGTTTTGTCACGGATTGCCAAAGGGGGAGATTGTTAGGACATATGTACTTGTTCAAACTTGTGAACATATGTCGCTATTTTATGTAATTGGCTTATCCTTAGACAAAACGCACTTTACTTGTAATTGGGTAGATCTAGGATGGGTTAAACACTTCAAGAAACAGTGGTTCAAGTTTAAGTGTTGAAGCCGTCAAAGTCTGTCCAAGATACAAGCAAGGAAGTGCAAGATTTTAAAGCTCGATAGATAACCTCGACAGATACATCTATCGAGATTTAAAGAAGCTGTTTAGCCCGAGCCTCGACAGCTGTCTCGACACCTCTCGACACCTCTATCTGTCGAGAATTAAAGAAAACAGAATTCCAAGTCTGTTTCAAGTCCAATCCGTGTGTGTGTCTTTGGGACTTCTTTTCTCCTAACCCTAGACATATAAAAGGATTATTTTAAGGGCCGTAAAAAGGGCTGCACAAGTGAATAAGCAGAAATCACAAGATACAAGTTGCATCTTCTCTCTTCATGCAAATTGTGATCTGTGAGAAAAAGTTCGTGCCCTAGTTCATCTCTGATGATTTGAAGAACTTTGCAGCCAACATTCTTTCTTTCTCAAGTTGGTGAGTGAGTCACGTACTGGGATTCGTGCAAAGGAGTAAGACGCGTACTGGGATCCGCGCATCACATTGGTTAGTCACGTACTGGGAGCCGTGCATTGAACTGGAGAAATTGTCACTACAGAACGAGTCCAATTGGGTATTGGGGTAAGAGTTCAACTGTAGGTTGGTGAGGTACTGGGATTCCTTACTTGTAACTGCTCGTTGTGATAATAGTGGAGTTTCGGGAGTGGTGACCTTAAATCACCCGGTGGGGTTTTTGCCTTAGGGTTTTCCCCATTCGTGAACAAATCACCGTGTTATTTATTTTCCGCTGCATAATTTAGTTTCGGTGATTTGTTTGTGCTGCCACGTAAATTTGCATGTTAATTTGATTAATTAATAACTGGGCTAATTTAATTAATCTAAATTATCACAAGGGGTCAACGCGTTTGTGGCCTGTCATAAGTAACAAACCTCAACGTAATGATTATAATTGAATCACGAACCGAAGGTATAAATTTTGAACGCCACAGGGAAGAATCCCAGATAAGTTCACAGTTCTTGAAGAAGCAAAACCTCACGTTTTTCTGATTCAATAATTCCTCAATTACAATGAGTGCATGCTATATATAAGACATAACTGAAAATAGGAAAAAATATATAAAAAAAAAGTATTAAATAATAAAAGTCTAAATTAAAGTTGATTTGGTCTAAAATTAGTAGCTCCAAAATAGGAAAATAACTAAAAAATGTTCTAAATAATAGAAGCCTAAAATTAAGGTAGATTTGGTCTAAAATTAGTAGCTCCAGAATAGAAAAAATATCTATTAATTGATATGAAGCTAAAAAGTCAATCAGCCATTAATGCACACCATAAATCATGCCCAATTAAGCCAGATCAGCCCTTAATAGCTTGGATTGAATTTATTATGCCTTCATCTTCCTTTGGGCCAAGCTTGGAATGTCTTGTGTTAGAATCAACCCAAATCTCTTGAATCAGCCCATTAAGTGCTTCTTTGATCTTCTTGGATCTTGCTTTAGTAATAGGCCCAACTGGAATATGCAATGGATCATTTAATCCTTGTTAATTCTCATCAATAGGACTCCCCCTCCATATCAAATTAGGTGAAAATAGATGAAGTTGAATGGGATTGCTCAAAGTTGATAAAAACTACAAATTTCAATGTCGTGGAAGTCCAAGGAATATGGAATGAAGAAGATGAAGTCTTAAAGGAAGCAATAGCAATATAGGGAATACTTCCCAAAGGAGTGATGGAATAAAAGAAAAGGGTTTTGGAGGACAATGTTGCAAATATCACTAGGAGTGGAAAGCACTATAAGCCATCCTTTTTGGAAAAAGACCATCCTAGTAAAGATCTAGGGAAAGGTTTCAAGCCCAAGGAACCTAGAGGAAAAGAAGATAAAGAAGAAGAAGATATGGTCTTAATGCAATTGAAAAAGATCCAAGCTCATGTGTCCATATAGGGCTTGATCATGGCCCCTCAAAAGCATCGTAAGGCTTTCTTGGACACCTTGAATAGGAAAGAAGTACCTATAGAAACTACATCACTAGAAGTTTTGTCTCTCATAAGGGTTAAGGGTTCCTCACACCTTCTCCTTGTTTTTTCTGATGAAGATCTCCTTCCCAAAAGGGCTACTCACACTAGACCCTTGCAAATCACCATTGAATGAATGGGTGCCTAGGTCCCAATGGTTCTTATTGACAATGGATCCACTTTGAATGTTTGTCTTTTAAGGACCGCCCTTACTGTTGCCCTAGACATGGAGACCATCATTCCTTCTCCCTTGACAATAAAGGCCTATGACAACACATCAAGGAAGGTCATGCGTACTTTCAAGGCTCTTTGTAAGATTGGGCCAACGGAAACCATCGTGGAATTTCATGCCCTGGACATCACCCCAAATTATGATCTTTTGAATAAGGCATGCCTTAAGGATGACTTCCCTAAGGATGCCCTAAGGATGACTTCCCTCTTCCTCACATTGACGTCTTGGTGGATAACATGGCAGGAAGTGCCTTGCTGTCCTTCATGGATGGTTTTTCGGGATACAACCAAATCAAGATGGCTCCTAAGGACATGACCACAATCACTTTCACTACTGAATGGGGAATCTATTGTTACACGGTAATGCCGTTTGGCCTCAAGAATGTTGGGGCAACTTACCAAAGGCGATGCCTCCACCCAAAAGTGAGAAAGAGATTAGGGGTTTCTTGGGTTGACTATAATACATTAGTTGATTCATTGCCAAGCTTGCCTCCATTTGTGATCCCATCTTCAAACTCCTAAGGAAGAATGTGTTAGGATTAGTGCTCCTAAATCCTATTGTATGATTCTATATATGACATGATGTATGATATTGTTATTTTATTATTATCTTAAATAATTTTAACATGAATATTCGGGTATTATCATATAATCCATGAGATGCATAGTATGTGATTTATGTGAAAAGTCACAAAAGATATAAATCACAAGTTCTTTGTAAATTTAGAATTTTAGTTCGTAGTCGGTGATGAAATTGGGCATTTCATTTATGAAGACTATAACATATTAATTAAGATGATTTGTCTTGATCATGGAAGTTGAGACTTCTAGTTGATATGATTTACGAGTTAAGACATATTGAACTGGACCGCTATGAGATTTATTATTCTCCTAACGACTGTCAAATGAATGATAAATCTCACGACTTATATTTACATGAACTCTTAATCCTGAGAGAATAATGGACCTAATCATGAAGTGTAGTTTGCTTTGATATATCAGAAGTAAGATTTAAAGTTACAGTCAAAACCTCAGTATGTTGGGCAACCATATTTAGTGCTGATGGAACATATATTCTCAAAATGGAATTCATAGTCTCTAAACAAAGATACAAAATATTCCCTTGAGATAAGTTTAATGGGTATGTTAATCAGAATGTTAGGCCTAACTACTTTAGTAAATAGTTACTAAAGTATATATTTATGAAATTGGAATTCATAAATATATGATGAATAACTTAAAGGATTAAACCGGGTACTCAAGGATTAAGATGTAGTAATCTTCAAAGTTGCAGTCTATATTTATGACTTTGTATTACTACGAATATTTTATGAAGGGGTTGCATATACAATAAAGTCTTGGGATATAATTTATTAATAAGGCCTAGAGTAGAATTATATTTATATAGTGGTATTAAATATAATTAATGGTAACTTTGGACTTGTCAAAAGTTGACAGAAAAGCCCAAAGCCCATTGGAGCTAGTGTCTTATTAGTTCCCTTTTGGTCCCACTCTAAGCCATATATTAGAGCCTAATTAGAAAGGCCTAAAAGACTAACCTAATTAGATAATCAGTTATAAGGAGAGAAACATACAGAATTTTTAAGTGGATTTACATGAAATGGTTTGTATGCGAGTGTTAGACACTTTCTTATTCTCCCTTAAACAAATTCATAGAAACTAATTGAGAGACCACACTTCTTGGGCGTTAGTGGAATTGGAATGAAGATTAAAAGTGTTCCCGAGTACTTTTAATCTTTGTTTTGAAATTCATCACACTAAGGTACATTCTTTTGTTCTTATATTCTGAAATTTACATAGTATATGTTATCAATCTCGAATGAAGTAGATTCGTTTAGTTTCCGCTATGTATGTTTTGTATGCGATACATACATATATTTTTCCTTCAAAATGAACCACATACATGGAATGATGAGTGCCAAAAAGCCTTTGAACTTATCAAGGAATATCTCCTCCACCCACTTATCCTAGTGCCTCCACAACATGGAAAACCCTTACTCCTATACTTTCCATCATAAGGAACGTAGTTGGTAGTATGCTCGCACAAGAAGATGTTGAGAAAAATAAAAGAGCCATATATTACTTGAGCAAGAGATTCATGATTACGGAACTAGGTACACTCCCATAGAAAAGTCATGCTTCGCACTTGTTTAGGCCGTACAGAAATTGAGACATATCATTTTACCCTTCCAAATATGGGTGGTGGCAAGAATGGACCCATTGAAGTACCTCTTTGAGAAACCCGCTTTAAGTAGAAGATTGTCAAGATAGTTGATTTTGTTAGCAAAATTCGATTTGAAGTATGTGGCCAAAAAAACTATCAAAGGAAGCGTCTTGTCAGATTTTTGTGCCGAGAATCCCATAGATAGGGAAGATGGCAAAAAGGATTTTCCAGATGAAGACATTTTGGATGTTAGGTTAGGAACATGGAAGATGTACTTTGACAGAGTCGTGAGTCAATATAGGAATGGGATAGGAGTACTCTTGATTACTCCCGAGGGATCTCACATACCCTTGGCAATTAAATTGAACTTTAAAGCTACAAATAACATAGCTGAATATGAAGCTTACATTGCCAAAATGGAAGCTCTTCGAGAATTAGGAGTAAAAGAGGTTGAAGTCTTTGGGGATTTAACTTTGGTTATAGCCCAAGTGCAAAAGTTATGGAAAGTGAAGGTAGAACATTTGAAGCCTTATCAATAATACCTAGAAGACTTGACCAAGACCTTTGACAAGATTGAGTACACAATCATCCCTAGAGCTTAGAATCGGTTTACGGATGCCTTAGCTACTTAACCTCCATGGTTGAAATACCCAAGGGAGTGTGGACACGACCCTTAGAGATAGAACAAAATTATAAGGAGGTGTACAAAAGGAAGATCGAAGCTTCAGTAATGGCCACAGAGGAAAAGAAGGCTCCATGGTACTATGGCATCATGAAGTTCTTAGAACTACGGGCATATCCTAATGGTTCTAATAAGAGAGAATGTTGTTCCATTAGGATGATGGCAACCTACTATATCTTATGTGAAGGATAACTCTATACAAGGTCCTATAATGGTATACACCTTCGTTACTTAAAGAGAGAAGAAGCCGAGAAGATAATGGAAGAAATTCATCAAGGGATTTGTAGCGCTCATATGAATAGGAGAATGTTAGCCAAAAAGATCCAAAGGATAGGGCACTACAGGAATACGATGGAGACTGGTTGTGTGGACTATGTGAAAAGTTTCCATGATTGTCAAACATATGCCAACTTGAACCATATACCACCTAGTGAGTTGTATAACATGACTTTACCATGGCCATTCTCAGTTTAGGGCATAGATGTGATTGGTAGGATAGCTCCTAAGACTCCAAATGGGCATAAGTACATTCTGGTGGCAATTGACTATATCACCAAATGGGTGAAGGCAACCTCCTACTCCATATTGAAGGCTAAGCATGTGGCTCAATTCTTAGAAAAAAAAGCATTATATATCGGTTTGGGGTGCCCCAAGAGATCATTTCTGATAATGGTTCCCACTTTGAGGGTGAAGTCCGAAGGGTTATGGAAGAATATGGCATTGAGCATCATAAGTCTTGACCATATTGACCATAAGATAATGAGAGAATGAGAAAATGAAAGGATGTGAGTGGATGAGAGAGTCAGGAAGTGAGGAAAATAAATAAGGGAGGGAGGTTTTTGTAGAGAGAAAAGAGGAAAGAGTTATGGAAAAAAGTGAAGAGTTGAGGGAGATGAAGAGAATGAAGAAGAAGAAGAAGAAGAAGAAAAGAAATAGTTGGTAACCGTTGGGAAAATGAAAAGGTGGGAATGCACCTGATGGCTAAACTACGTGTAGTTTAGGCCTCACCACTAAACTACATGTAGTTTATTATTAAACAGTAAAAGAATAAAAACTATTTTCTTTCTTTCAGAAAAGGAGGAACATCTTATGTGTACCCCAATTAGGCACAAAATTATGAAAGGACTCTCAAGTGAGAGGCAAAGGAAGTAGAAGCCTCTTCCCCCGAACAAGCACATCAAGAACCATCTTCAATGATATAAGTATGTCAAAAACACCGCCCCCATGAAGGAAGCAAAAGCCTTTTCTCCAGCGGATCAAGCATATCAAGAACATTATCCTCAATAAGGAAGTAGAAGATTCTTCTTTAAGTGGATCAAACCTATTAAAGCAATCTTTAGTGAGGAAGCAAAAAAATCTTCCTCATTATTTCAAGCATCTCAAGTAAAATCCCCAATGAGGAAGTAGAAGATTCTTCCCCAGTGAGTCTCATACACCGAAAAATCCTCAACGAGGAAGTAGAAGATTCTCCCTTAAAATACCAAGTGAACCATGCAAGAAGTAGAAGATTCTTCCCTAGTGGATCACACAGCTACACTACTCCTCAGCGAATCCATCCATGCTACTCCTCAGGGAGTTTTTCATCCCAAGCAAGTTATGAGAGGCAAAAGATTCCTCCTTATGCACATCCACTCCTCAACGAGTTTTCATCATCCCTAATGGATCCTACTTGTGCATATATCCTTCAGGAATTGAACATGCAAGCATGGTAGAAAAAGGTAGAGATAGTGATAGAGAAAGAGGCCAAGGCCATCCTAAGGCAAGTGCCTCACTAGAAAAAGTAGAGAAAGAAGTGAAGAAGACAAGAGAAACAAGTCACTCTGAGAAGTTTGAGGCAAAAGTCCTGGATGGACACCACAGAGACTATATCCTTTTGTTATTTGTTGGGTTAGCTTGTTAGAGCACCCTTTGTTTGTTTTCTTTTTTCTTTTTAGTGACTCTAGGATACTGAGTCACTTGCCATTTGCTTGCAAGTGGCGAAACATGTCTAGGATAGCGAACCTGTTGTTGTTCATTTCCTGAGCAACAAAGGTGGGATTTCAGACATATGAATCTCACACAGCTCTTCAAAGTTGCACCCCACCCCATGTATGTGTGATGTGTGTCGTGTGTATAGGTTAGGCCGTACATCGAAATAAAATGTTTTGTCTCTTATTCTTTTGATTTCGTTAGCGAAGCTCACAAATCAAGAGGGAGGCATCTGTAGACACTTCATTTTGTAGGCCTTACGACTCAGGCCCCTGTTCCCAATGATGCTTGAATTCTAACGCCCAAGGCCAGTATAGAGCCCAATTAGATATTAAATTGACTTGAAAAGTGTTAAAAATGGAAAATAATCTTTTAAATGAGTAAAAAACGATTTTTGGAAATAAATTGACCAAAGAGGCCCTCGGCCTACATACGTGGGTCAATTCCACAATATAACTATGTCCATGGGAGTGAGCGACATCCATTTATTTTATGGATCATGTTAACAGTTATCCTAAGAACAATTATTAATAAACCATATTAAGAAGGTTTTAACACTACTTTCATGAGAAATATAAAAAGTTGTCAAAAAATTAATTACATTATCATTTTCTTATAAAAAAAATTTTAAAAATGGTTCCTAAACCAATACTTTTAGAGCATTCGTTAACATTTCTCTTATTTCGTTTTAAGAAAAGAATACACATATCCTTATATTATGCTTACTGTCTTCTCCATTCTGTGATTGTGCTTCCACTCCCATAGGAAGCTTAAACTAGAGATCAATGTTACCTTTTTTTTTTTTGCATAATCAGAGCCATCATCTTTAGAACTATTTAATATGTGAAATACACCTCTTAGGTTTGGAGTAATTTTGATTTTGAACCCTAGAATTTAAATTTTAAATTGTAGTTCCTATGTGTTACAAGTATTTAAAGTTCTTCATTTCAACTGTATTTGTTAATGATTTGGTCATTAAATCCCACGTAATCTAATGAGAACGTTGTAGTAACTAGCAATACCTTAAAAAACACATTAGGTTCCATCTTGTAAAGTAAAAGTTATAAAAGGAAAATACATTAGGTCCCCAACTTGAATTCGTTGTATTTTTCCCATGTTGTATTTTTTAGTTTTTTCCCCCCTACAGCTCATTTTCATGAACTAGATTCGGTTCTCACTTGAATATTTAACTACAACTCAAACATGCAATTATTTTTATGAAATTCTAAAGTTAAGATGACCTTTAAGGTTAATTTTTTTACAAACTAAGCGAAATCATAACTTACCCACTTGTGGTTTGACTAAAATTTAAGTTGCTTATGTATGATTTGAAATTTAACACTTTATCCACTTGAAGTTTGACCAACATTTAAATTGTCTACCTGTAGTTTGAAATCTCATAATAAAAGTGTTCAGGTAGATCCTTTTCTATCTTATCTGATCTTATATTTTTATGTTTTTTGTGTATTTGAAGGAGAGAGACATAAGAGTGGAGCAAATTACATATTTAGCCATATTTTTAACAGAGATATGTTACAGAACTCTAACTGAACTAATCTCAAGTCAGTAAAGTGTCAAATTTCAAATCACAAGTAGACAAATTAATTTTTTGTCAAATCACAAATGGGTAAATAGTAATTTATCCTATAAACTAAATCCCCTCCAAAATATAGTTATTAACATCCTACCGTCTATAATTCAAATGTAAAACCCAAAATTCATCAAAAATAGACACTAAATTGGCTCAAAATATTCTAGTGGTGAAAATTTTCTAAATTTCAAATCTATAGAAAAAATTTAAAAATTAAAGTTATTAGGAAAGATATGTTCCAAATAACATAGTTGGTAGCCAGGGTTCATTGTAGCAACTAAGACGACTGGTGGAGAAAAATCGATTGACAGTGACTATTGTGGTAAGATTTTTTTTATTGACAACATTTTGGGGTATGACCTTTTTGATGGAGGTATTGATGTTTGGTGTAAAATTCTATAATTTGTCCTTTTTTATGAAGAATTTTTGAAAATTAGGAAATTGAGTTTATTTTCCTGTATGCAATGACAAGAAATTTAAAAAGAGATGGGGATATCAATAACAAAATATATAACAAGAATATTGAAATAGAGGGTTAGAGACAAACACAATGTACACAAGAACAACATAAAAATAAATAAAAAATAAATACAAATTCACACAACAAAGTAAAAGAAAGTTATATATATATATATATATACCAGTCATCCTCTGAACCCTCTAGAGAATTCTTTAACACCTCTAGTGGCTCGGATGCGCCCATACCATGCAAAGATAGTTGTTGTAGGAACAAGACTATCAGCACCCTTAGCAAGCAAGAAGAGCTTCTTCTAGACCTTATAGAAGCTATAGAAGACCCAGTCATCAAAGCTCAAAAGCTTAGCCAATTCCATGCAACCTTAGTTAAGGAAACCAGCAAGCCTGAACTAAGGATTCAACAACCTAAAGTAGACTTAGAGAAGATTTACAATAGGTTCACCAAAGCCAAGAAGGAAGTTACTGTCAACGACCTTCAAAAAGAAGCCAAGGAGAACAAATCAAAGATTAAAGCCCTTATGCAAGAACTAACCATTCTTAGGGTTGATCACAATCTCTTGAACCAAAGAGTTCAACATTTGGAAAATACTTCTCATCAAGGCAATAAGGAAGGTCCCCCATTTCAGAACCCTTCTGATGCAAAAGTTGATGAAACAGTTAACCCTACAATAGATATAGATCAAGAACTTCCCAAAGAGAAGTTTTTAGACACCATCAGTAGAATTAACTTCCAGAAATGGCATTCCAAAATCAGGATTGTCATTAGCAAAGATTTTGAATATGAGGTTATAACGTTGATAGACTTAGAAGCTGATCTCAACTGTATTCAAGAAGGACTCATTCCCTCCAAGTACTTCAGGAAGACTAAGGAGAGACTGACATCCACAAATGGCAAAAAAATGCAGATTGAATTCAAAGTCCCAAAAGCCCATATTTGTCAAGACAATGTATATTTCAAAACCCCATTTGTCCTCGTCAAAAATATGACAGATAGTGTCATTTTAGAAAACCCTTTCATGTGTCTGTTGTATCTCTTCATCACAGATAATGAAGGTATAACAACCCATCCCTTTGGTCAGCCAGTCAAGTTTAAGTTCCTTAGGAGCCTAGATCCTTGTGAGGTGAGCACCCTCCAGAAAGTTTCTGTCTCCAAGTACCTTAACTCTATCAGCAACAAAGTCTTTCCAACCATTGGCACTAATCAAGCCCAGCAACTTGATCCATTTGTACCAACCATTTCATCTGATGCTATTCAAGTCGAACACCTTGAATCTGTTGCATCCATCATTCCATCAAATGGTCAAGCTGAAAACCTTGAATCATTCTTAGCAACATTCTCAATTGATGATCCCTTTGGCCCCAGTCAGCCCCAAATATCATCACGCATTTATCATAAAAATATTTGCTTTTCATCCAACAACAAAAGATTTATAAATAAGTATTTTCAAACTTTAAACTGTTTAAATGTCTCTAGGCAGGAAAAAGAGCAAATAATATTTAATACCACTAATATGTGGAAAATGACTTTTTCGGCAGAGAAGAGGAACAAGGGGAAAGCACCATCAAAGGGCTATCCTCAAGAAAAAAGGCTTCTAGCGGGACAGTCTTTTGTAATGCATGAAGGCGCATCTTTTAAGGGAAACCAAAGAGGACCAACATCCCTTCAGGAATTTGTCCCGGCAAAGGTGACATATTTCAGTGGTGATATGGCTATTATTTTACAGAAAGTTTTATCCCGAAATACCAATTCAAAAATGGAGCCTATACAGATTTACCACCCTCCATTTGGTATCAGAGCCAAGTTAGTTGGCCGATTAGAGTTGTAAGTTACATTTTATCATTCAATCAAGTTGGTCGGTAATACCGCCATAGTTATCAAAATTATTTTGAGCATTATCAGTATTTTAAAATTGTTTTCATGGACATATCTCACATTCCCCATATTTTTTTCTACATCTATTTCATGATAACTCTTCCATTCACATTCATTTATTTCTTCATCTGTTACTTTTTCACCATCTTCTTGTATCTTTACATTTTCTTTTAATACGTCTATGAATGGTAGGCTGAGCCTCCTTCTTAACCTATCTGTTTATTACTCTATAATTATTTGGTCAGATTAACCTTTGCATCCCAGTTATCTGCTTCTTCTTGTTTCTATGTTTAGCCCAAAAGTTTGTTGTAAGTTTGATCTGTTGAGATTTGTGAACCCATTACTGTACCGTTTGATTGTAAGTCCCAGTATCTTCCTGGTTTGGTTTGGTCAGCCCGTGTGAGCTGTGTGTTAGGTGTTTTAGGGTGGTCCCTATTGTGGAAGATAGAGGCTAGGTGTGTACCAGTAAAGGTGTGTATCATGTGAGAACAACTTGTTTCAAATCAAAAGGTTAGATCCATAAGTTTGAAGATAACGGTGATTAGGTTGTAATTGTTGATTTAAGCTTTTAATGTAGAACAATGAATAGGTTGTTTAGAAGTTACTCTTTTACCACTTCTAGATGTTTCCAAACATCATCCCTCCCTGAGATTCCACAAGATTCTGGAATCAATTCAGAGTCCTTAGAGTTACTAGACTTAGATCTAGACATAAGAGATTGGAATATCCCCAAGTACCCACCGATCAGATTTATAGGTCCTCATGGTTTTGGAAAAAGGCTTTCAAGACAGACTACCATGTTAAGACTATAGAACAAGTTTATGGTATAAACAAGGAGTACAAAACGTGCTACTTGTTAACCCCATCTACCATAGTAGCCCATAGGAAGAAAGGTCATAACTTCCCACACATAGGTTTGGTCCAAGTTAGAGTTAAACCTCTCATCAGAAGAGGATTAAACAACTCAATCCTTATGGCCCTTAAAGACACTCATCATATCAGGTTTAATGACAGCCTTTTAGGAACCATAGAAACTAGTCATAGCAAGGGACCAGTTCATTTCAACTACTTCCCTGACTTCACCATCCACATCCATGATGAAAATGTCATCAAAACCCTCACCCTCAATATCAAGACCCATGGAACCCTCATGATGCAGGGAACCAGCCAAATAGCCTTGATATACAGAGTTTAGTACAAGTGCATGAAAACAAATCTCAACATCCAGGCACTTGATAAGAAGAAAAAGGGTGAAACAACCCTCATCCTAACCACTGACCCTAGAGCCAAGATTGAGGTCCTAAGAACCCTCCAATGGTTAGAAGTCACCTTCCCCCCACACTGGACTTTAGAGAATGAAAGCCATCCTCTACAGATCCAAAACCCAGCTCAGAACCCAGATCTAGATTTTGTCCAACAACTTGCCGACGACAAGGTTAGGTTGAGTTTTGATAGATCTAGGTTTAGCACCCCTTTGGATTGTGAGTGTAGAACGCCCTTAGAAGATCCAAGGTTTAGATCCCCATTAGATCTACACCATCAACCCATCAGGCAGTCCCCTATCCTTCTTAGAGATAGACCTGTATCTCAGTGTAGCTCATCCAGACCCTTAGCACCTTTCCCAAAGTCTAAAAGAGATCTAAGCCCAAAACTTCAGGGAATTAGGAATAGGTCTCAAATTAGCACCCCTTACTACACAACCAAACAAGAGTCAATTATTGATCAGGAAGACGACAACTAAGAGCAATCCCCTCCATCCCCATCTGGGACTGATATGGAACAACCATTTCAGCAAGCACCCTAGTATCCTCCCATAGATCACCAGTTCATGGTAATCAGGAAACCTTTCATTCTTGATTTTGTAGCCTTAGGCAAGGAATTTGATACTAAAGAAAATAGACTCAAAAGAGAAGCCTATAGAGCCAATGACACCAAAGAGCAGAAGAAAGAAGTATTGAATGCTTGGGAAACATTCATGAAAGAGATATACAGCAATGTCCCTTTCTTTGAATACTTCGAAAACCATTTTGAATGGCACAAAAAGACTTGTGTCGTCACTAAAGCTTGGACCAAAGAAACTAAGGAAGTCGTCCGGTCCAGTCATCCACCCCTAGAAGCCATAACCTTTAAGCTTTGTAATGGTGATGTAGTAGCCTCTCCTTTCAAAATTCCCATAGCAGAGGAAAAACCAATCAAGAAAGTGATAGAGCAAAACAACTACACCAACCAGTGTTTAGATATTATAGGATAACAGCTTAATAGAATAGAAGATAGGATCGAAAACAAGGTCATCCTCCAGCCAGGAAGCCCTAGCAAACCTATCCAATCCCTAGAAATGCCTTTAGTCAAACTACCCATAGCCAGGCATACAAGCCTTAGACCTAAGGATATGATAGCCTTAGAGATTGTTACCCAAAAGCTTGAGGAGCTTGCGAAGCAGAAACTAACCATCACTTCGCCTAAGAAAACCTCCCAGCTTGAGGTCTTAAAAATCCACATAGCCTTTAGCAATTCTACCAGAACCTCCTCTGATAAGGAGATAGAATCTCTAGAAGCCAAATGGAAAAGGCTAAAATTAAAGAGACTTGAGAATCGTGACAAAGAGACCAAAAGGTTAAGAATTGCCTCTAAAGCATATAGGAAGCAAAAACTCAAGGATAGTAATTCCATTCCACAAGCATCAGGAAAATGCTCCAAATGCAGAAAAAAGGGACATTTCAGGAAAGAATGTCCAGCCAATCCCCTTGCTAGTACCCTTGGTAGTAACCAAACCTTAGTAAAGGGAAATAGCAAATCTGAACCTAGGATCCAGCAACTTCAAGAAGATTTAGGAAAAATCCACAATAGACTTACTAAACCCATGAAGGAAGTTACAGTCAATGACCTTCAAAAGGAAGCCAAGCAAACAAAAGCAGAGATTAGAACCCTTAAGCAGAATCTTAGGATTAATCACAATACCCTGAACCAAAGAGTTCAACATTTGGAAGAAACTCCTCATCAAGGCAATGAGGAAGGACCCTCATTTCAAAACCCTCATTTCAAAACCCTTCTGATGAAGAAGTTGATGAAGCAACAGACATGATCCAAGAACCACCTAGTGAAAAGTTCTTAGACACTGACAATAGGATTAACTTCCAAAAATGGCATTCCAAAGTCAGGATTGTCATTAGTAGAGATTTTGAATTTGAGGTTGTAGCCTTGATAGATTCAAGAGCAGATCTCAACTACATCTAAGAAGGAATCATTCCCTCTAAGTACTTCAAAAAAACTAGGGAAAGATTGACATCAGCAAGTGGTAATAAGATGCAAATTAAATTCAAACTCTCAAAAGCACATGTTTGTCAGGACAACATATGTTTCAAAACAACATTTGTCCTTGTCAAAAAGATGACAGATATGGTGATCCTAAGAAACCCTTTCATGTGTTCCTTGTACCCTTTCACAGTAGACAGTGAAGGACTCACTACCCACCCTTTCGGTTAACAGGTCAAATTTAGGTTTATAAGGGGCCTTGAATCTAGAACCATTAGCAGCCTCTAAGAAATTCCTACTTCCATGGCCCTAAACTTGATTAATGTTAAGACCCAGCATCTTAAGCACCTACAAGATGAGTTAAGATACAAGAAAGTTGAGGAACAACTAACTTGTAAAAGCATCCAAGAAAATATCAGAAAGTTCGAAGAAAAACTTAGGCAAGAAATCTGCTCTGATCTACCCACAGCTTTTTGGCATAGAAATAGGCACGAGGTAGCCCTCCCTTATGTCAAAGATTTCAATAAAAAGGACATCCCTACCAAAGCTCGACCTATCCAAATGAACCAGGAACTCATGGATACTTGCAGAGCTAAAATAGAGGATCTTCTTAAAAAAAGAATCATCAGGAACAAGTCTAGATCACTATGGTCTTGCCCAGCCTTTTATGTCTAGAAAAACGCTGAGTTAAAAAGAGGTGTCCCTAGATTAGTTATTAACTACAAGCCCCTTAAAAAAGTTTTAGAATGGATAAGGTATCCAATCCCAAACAAAAAAGACTTAGTCAATAGGCTTAGCAAAGCAGTGGTTTTCAGTAATTTTGACATGAAGAGTGGTTTTTAGTAGATACAAATCAGAGAGCCTGATAGGTATAAAACAGCCTTTACCACACCCTTCGAACATTACGAATGGAATGTAATGCCCTTTGGTCTAAAAAATGCACCTTCTGAATTCCAAAATATCATGAATGAGATTTTTAATCCATTCTCCAGCCATGCAATCGTGCACATTGATGATGTACTCATCTTTTCAAAATCTTTGGATCAACATCAGAAACACCTAATAGCATTTCTCAATACCATCAAGCTTAATGGTTTAGTTGTTTCAGCCCCAAAGATCAAACTTTCCAAAACCAGGGTTCAATTCTTACGTTTTTATATTTATCATGGAGTTATCAAACCCATAGATAGAGCCATCCAGCTTGCAGATAAGTTTCCAGATGAAATCCTAGATAAAACCCAACTTCAGAGATTTCTAGGATCTCTCAATTATATTTATGATTTCTATCAAAATCTCAAACAACAATGCAAACCCCACTTTGATAGACTTCGCATCAATCCACCTCTTTGGACTCCAAATCACATAGCAGTTGTCCAAGAAATAAAAAATTATGTCAAGACACTCCCTTGTCTAGGAATTCCCTCAGCAAATTCCTTCAAGATTGTCCAGACAGATGCCTCTAACATAGGTTATGGAGGCATTCTCCTCTAGCGTGTTAGTCCCAATTCCCCTGAACAGATAGTTTGTTTCCATTTAGGAATATGGACTCCCACTCAGCTTAATTATAGTACTATAAAAAAGGAAATACTATCTATAGTACTATGCATCTCCAAATTTCAAAGTGATCTTTTAAATCAAAAGTTTTTAGTCAAAATTGATTGCAAATCTGCAAGACATGTTTTAGAAAAAGATGTTCAAAATATTGCATCAAAACAGATTTTTGCATGATGGCAAGCCATCCTTTTAGTTTTTGACTTTGATATAGAATTCATTGAAGGAACCCAGAACAGCATTCCTGATTTCCTAACTCATGAATTTTTGCAGAGTCACAACCAGGATGTCCGGGAAGAAACCCATACAACCCCAACCACCAAAAATGTCTAAACAGCAAACCTCCAGTAGTACTAGTCAGGCAAAGAACCCTGGCAAACTAGTACCAATCACTCCTAGCCAATTAGTACCTTTCTCCCCCAGTCAGGCAAAGAACCCTGGTCGGCATTCATCAGCCTCTCCTTTAACTGTTGCCAATCATTATTTGGTTTCCACAATCCCTAAACCAAATTATGAAAGGCCATATTATGGTCAACCTAGCTACAGCTCAGCCTTAGCTGCCCCAGCACCTAGGACCATCAACCCAATTTTCCCAAAACCCCTATAAGAGGCCTTAAGATACTTTGATACAAAATACAGGACTTCGAGCCACCGCTCCTAGTTTCCAACAATCCTGCACTTTAGAAGTCGGTACAGGGTCCATTAGATTAGCAAATGGGATTATAAAATCAATAACAATCTCCTGGATAGGGAATTTTCATTAAAGTGGTGGGACAATCTTAGAATTGAGCATATCATTAGCCAGGTTTATAAGGAATTCCCTCCTTATGTCCCGCAACCTATTGCCCATAGAACAATATCACAATCTAGCCTAAACTCCATCCAAATAGCTGAAAAATCTAGCAAGGAACTTAAATATCTTGCTCAGTAGCTAATTCATCAAGCAAAACAGTTAGAGTCAGAAGAAAAGGTTTACCTTGCCTCTTTAGAAGCTTCGGTGAATTGCCATCCAATTGACCCCTATCAGGATTCACAAGATCCATACAGTGGTTATAATTTGGATGATGATTAAATTATTCTTACTAGCACCAACCACTACACAAGATGAGATTCCAAGCCGGTTACTATTCAAAAGACGACATCAGTCACTGTTTGAACAGTACCCGCACTCAGCAAATCCCCAGCCAGGTTACTATTCATTCACAATAATAGTTACTGTAGATCAACAGTACCCTAGAAAAATAGGGAGACAAGACACTATTCATAAATAGTAACAGCTACTATTCATGGACAGTGTCAGACACAATCATCCAAAAGTTACTATTTGCTTTCGGTGGAAAAGAATTTCACCTTCAGTGAAAGCATTTCACCTTCCAGATTTTCAGCAATTAGCAGAAGACTCTAAGGCTCCCTTCAGCTGTATAAGGCAACTAGGACTCCATTCTCCACAGGGTCCAATTCTAGGAAGAGTTCCAGAATACCTCAAAGGCCTTATTCTAGGAAGAGCTCCAGAATACCTCAAAGGCCTCTCAGCTTTGCCTCCTCTTTACAACCCTTAGCATTGTAATAGATGGCAACCCTCGTTTACATTTGTATTACTTTTTACTTTTGTAACCATATGGCTTCAGCTGGCCTTTTATCTTGTAACCACATGGCCTCAGCCGGCCTCCCCCTTTGGCTGTAACTTACCCCCCTTTTTGAGGGAAACTCTTACTTATCCTACAATGACCCATATGCTCTTACACATTGTTGGAGAAATTACTTCACCAATGAGATCCTTAAGAGGGCCCAGGACCTATGGAGAGATTATCATCATATAGGAAATATAGGAAGGATTTCTGTGTTCACTACCAAGCCTTACTCCACAGCAATCCCAGGTCTTTGCAGAATCAGTTTTATTGATCCCAGACAGTTCATCACAATGGAACAGACTATGAACCATTGATATACTGTGGATTATGCAACCGATATGCCATTTACCATGAGCATGAGGAAGATTATAACCCTATATAGGATCCTTATGAAGGGTATCCATCTGATGCCCCGTCAACAGATTAAATTATTCTGCCTAGCATTAGTCACTACTCAAGATAAGATTCCAAGCCGGTTACTATTTGAGAAAACAGCACCAGCCACTGTTTGAACAATACCCGCACTTAGCAAATCCCTAGACAAGATACTATTCATCCACAGTACCAGTCACTGTAGATCAACAGTACCCCGAAAAAGTAGGGAGACAAGGGATTATTCACAAACAGTAGTAGACATAATCATCCAGAAGTTACTATTTGCTTTCAGTGGAAAAGACTTTCACCTTCAGTAAAAGCATTTCACCTTCCAGATTTTCAACTATTAGCAGAAGGCTCCAAGGCTTCCTTCAACTATATAAGGCAGCCAAGACTCCATTCTCCTTAGGGTCCAATTCTAGGAAGAGTTCTAGAATACCTCAAAGGCCTTATTCTAGGAAGAGCTCCAGAATACCTCAGAAGCCTTTCAGCTTTGCCTCCTCTTTACAACCCTTAGCATTGTAATAGATGGCAACCCCAGTTTACGTTTGTAATACCCCAGCCGGTTTTTACTTTTGTAACCATATGGCCTCAACCGGCCTTTTATCTTGTAACCACATGGCCTCAGCCGACCTCGCCCTTTGGCTGTAACTTACCCCCTTATTGGTATCAAAGCCAAGTTAGTTGACCAATCAGAGTTGTAAGTTACATTTTATCATTCAATCAAGTCGGTCGGTAATACCACCATAGTTGTCAAAATTATTTTGAGCATTATCAGTATTTTAAAAATTTTTTCATGGACATATTTCTCATTCCCCATATTTTGTTCTACATCTATTTCATGATAACTCTCCCATTCCCATTCATTTATTTCTTTATCTCTTACTTTTTCACCATCTTCGTGTATCTCTACATTTTCTTTTGGTACGTCTATGAATGGTAGTCTGAGCCTCCTTCTTAACCTGTCTGTTTATTATTCTATGATTATTTGTTTAGATTAACCTTTGCATCCCAGTTATCTGCTTCTTCTTGTTTCTGTGTTTAGCCTAAAAGTTTGTTGCAGGTTTGATCTGTTGAGATCTGTGAACCCATTACTATACCGTTTGGCTGTAAGTCCCAGTATCTTCCTAGTTTGGTTTGGTCAGCCCGTGTAAGCCGTGTGTCAGGCGTTTTACGGTGGTCCCCATTGTGGAAGATAGAGGCTAGGTGTGTACCAATAAAGGTGTGTATCTCATGAGAACAACCTGTTTCAGATTTAAAGGTTAGATCCAAAAGTTTGAAGATAATAGTAATTAGGTTGTAATTGTTGATTTAAGCTTTTAATCCGGAACAATGAATAGGTTGTTTAGAAGTTACTCTTCTACCTGTTCTAGACGTTCTCAACCATCATCCCTCCCTAAGATTCCACAAGATGCTGGAATTGTTAATTCAAAGTCCTTAGAGTTATCAGACTTAGATCTAGACATAGGAGATTGGAATATCCCCAAAGTACCCACCAATCAGATCTATAGGTCCTTATAGTCTTGGAAAAAGGCTTTCAAGACAGACTACCATGTTAAGACTATAGAACAAGTTTATGGTATAAACAAGGAGTACGAAACATGCTACTTGTTAACCCCATCCACCATAGTAGCCCATAGGAAGAAAGGTCATAACTTCCCACACATAGGTTTGGTCCAAGTCGGAGTTAAACCTCTCATCAGAAGAGGGTTGAACAACTCAATCCTTTTGGCCCTTAGAGACACTTGTCATATCAGATTTAATGACAACCTCTTAGGAACCATAGAAACTAGTCTTAGCAATGGACCAGTCCATTTCAATTGCTTCCCTGACTTCACCATCCACATCCATGACGAAAATGTCATCAAAGCTCTCACCCTCAATATCAAGACCCATGGAACCCTCATGAAGAGAGGATGAGTTTAGTTATTAAGGAACTAAACCCATCCCTAAACCTTACCCATAAAGATTACAATAATGAAGAGAGGATGAGGCTTTTTGTAGGGTTTATGAGAGAGAGAGAGAGAGAGAGAGAGAGAGAGAGATTTTTTCTAAGTGATTTTAGGATTTTTTTTTTCTACATGATTTTTTCCAAAAAAGAGAGGGGGGGTATTTATAAAAGGAGTGAGGAAATGGGAGGCTAGCACTGGTGTATCAAGATACACTAGTGTTAGTCACCCCTTCGTGGCTAGCAATGGTGTATCTTGGTACACCAACGCTAGCTCCCTACTTATCCACCGCGTCAATTTTTTTTTTGGCCCAATCTTTGCACGGTTGTTTAGAGGCCTTCCTGAGCTCCATTTTCTTCAAATCTTATATGCACAAAAAGCTCTAGATGTTTAGGTTCCAATGGTTTTAGCATTGTTCAATTTGGAACTACGATTGTTGAGATATTTTCTACGGAAGGGAGGTGACACAAAACCTAGAAATTCTAAACATCTTTTCTAGAAAAATTCATATCTTTCAATTCAAAACTGATATCATCTAGTTCTTTTGGTGAAAATTAGCTAAAACCTTGTTCTTAAAAATGGTCAAATCTGTTTGTTCCAATTTTTGCCCAATTGATACAGTTTATTGCGCAAAGTTGTGTTAAGAACTGCCAGTTTTCTTGAAAAATACAGTGAAAATTTTTGGTCAAATTGTCTAAAAAACAGGTTTTTCAAATGTTATGACTTTTTGATTCACCATTCAAATATGTTGTATTCCCCCCCCCCCCCTTTTTGGCTTTGGAATTCATGATTCTGCACCTTTTCTATTTTTTTTTATTTTTTATTTTTACACATGAATCGAGACTGAACAAAATATGATATCAACACACCTACAATGCGAAGCAATCAAGCGTCTTTAATGAACTCTTGAATTGATATAGAAAGGAGAGCTGCATCATTAGCCCACAATCAACTTTACATTACAAAAATTTGAAAAGCTAAAGAAGTGACAAATTGGGGAAACAAGATGCTACATTACTTTGTTGAAAAGAAAGCATGCACAGTTTTGGGTGTGGATGCAGTCGGTGACATAGCAACTTTTTAAAAAGTAGGACACGAGTGGGGCATGGTACGTTTATTAATTTATTATTAAATATATTTTTATTTGCATTTTCTATATATTGCTAAACATATTTTTTTCATATAATGGTAAACATATATCAATTTAAGAGAAATAGTAGATAATAAAGTAAATACATAATCATTACATGGTAAATCAACAAAAGAAAAAAACAATCAACAGCAAAACTTATATAAAAAAAAATCAACATTACTTATAAAAAATGGAAAAGAAATCAACATATTTTTTTCAATCAAGAAATCAACTCAATAGTAAAACTTATCAAAAGTAAATAGTGGGTCCAAATGAGAACCACTAACAACTTGATAATTGTTGTAAAATTTCTACAAGATATTGTGCTCATAACACTACTATAAAAAAACTTTAGTTTTATAATATATTTTTTTTATATAATACTTATGCACATACTTGAAGCTTCTTTTAGCATATCTATAAGAGAGAGAAGATTCAGAAGAAGGAGAGATGAAGGGATAAACTGCCGGCTGTAAAAAGAAAAATAATAATAAATCATTGGGGACACGCGACCAGCCACGTCCATGGCTACACGCCATGTCCCCAAGCATCTGACTCAAGTGCAGTGACCAAATTGCTGCACTTGTACTTCCTAGTTATTTATACTAGCTTTTAACCCGCACAATGCGTGGGAATTTTTCATTTTATTTATTTGTTATGTTTTACCTTTAAATGTAATCCTTACATAGCAATTTATATTCTTTAAATGTTTTCCTAAAAAAGTAAGTTAACCAGAGAGAAGGAAGAAATAATAAGAAAGAAAAAAAAAGAATAATTATAAATTTGATTAATCAAATGTATTATACAATGTGTAGAAAGAAAAAAAGAAAAAGAAAAAAGAAGAATCATTAAATATCTGTTGTAAATTTCAACTACTGATTAATTATTACAGTACATCAATGAGTATTTCATCACTAAATACCACAACAATACTTGACTGATGTAGCCTTAATGCTACAGTAGCTCTTGAACAATGCAGCAATCTAATACGATAGACTTGTACACCAGTAGCAGGAACATAGCAATGGCGCAACTTAAACTCCATGGGAAAAGCATAGATAGTGCCATTAAGCACACACCATTTCAAAAGTAATATAGTGTAGTACATCAACGGCTTCATCATTCTCTGTAATTTAGGACATGCAAATCATGAGTGGAACTCATTGTGAAGGTCATAAATAAAAACCTAAAAGTATATTAAAAACTATTAGACCTTTGAGGGGTAGAAATGAAGTTATTGTAATCAGTAGATAGATACCCAAAGTACCAATCCATTAAAACTACTAACTTTGAAACACAAATTGAAATAGATTTCAATAAAGGGAAAAATAGACCTAACCGTACCCATTCTTCTTAGACTTTAGGTTGCCTCAAAAGCTTGGCCTTTCTACCTACAAACCCAAAAATAAATAAACATAAACAAATAGTGCAATCGAGATCGCAGAGTGAATCTATATTGAAATAAATCAACAGGGTCAAAAGAACCTACCCAATAACGGCTTTGGTGGTGCGACGGCAGAAGAAATAAAGTTTCCTTATGAAATTCCATCAAAATTTTTCAAAAATGCATATTATTCATACGTTTATTGGGAAGCCCAGGGAATGTGAGCCTTTAGTTAGGAGTTTGGTACTGTTTGTGATACATATGGATTTCTACGCATTGTAAAACAAAATTAATTAACATGTAACAATAAATAAATTATGTCATAGAGTTGCGAGGTATGCTAATCTTGCAGCTCTCTTATCATAGAACTTAACTAAAATCACATACTTAAAAAAATTACAATAAGCCATACAACTATAATTTTCTTTTGGCATTCAAGTAAATACTCTAGAATATAATTCATTATGAAAACTAAAAGGCATGGAAAGAGTTTAATGACATGATGAAATAGATAAATAGTACCTTAAAGAAGCATTAAAGAGAGACAAATTCCTGTATAATTTGAGAAAGATGTTATCTATTCCCTTGAGTAGCTCCATCTCCTCCCCACTTGAAAGTCCAAGATCAATATAACACAACTAATGCCCACCATCAAATGATAATAAGACCAAGTACCAAAGTTTACTAAAGATATATAACTTGGTATTGCAGTTTCTTCAGTGTAAACCCCTCTTTTTATAAGCTTTTGCCACCCATCATTCTCTTCCATAGAATAAATAAAATATCGACCAAAACCTACAAAGCAATCAACTTTGTACAAAGAACAATGTACTGTCAAATTTTATGGGACTTTATACCAACATTATTTGATTAATTATGCTGAAGGTAGCATTATGTATATAATTAATATACAATTTCTTAACATGTTCATGTATATAATTAATATACAATTTCTTAAATCATAAGCCATGTTCACCCAAATCCATGCATGTTCATTTGATCTGCTTAGGAACACTTATTTGCTTTCTATCTTTGCTGCATTACAGATATGACATGGCTTCAAATTGTTGGCAGGATGAGTCGCATGTTCCAAAAGAAACTCATTTATGACTATAGTAAAACTCATTCGATTGTGAACTATAGTAATTCTCATTTGTATGCTGCAAGTTCTCTTACCAAGCCACAAATTTACTCTATCTCAGCAAATAGAAAAAGAGGGTAAAGCAAGGAAAAAAGAAGGATGATTCATGTGTGAGTGATTGATGTTAATCGACATGGTTGTTTGCCTTTGGCTTATTAGTATAGACCTCAATGTAAAGCTTTACGTGGTTGTTTGAATGGATGTAAGCGCTATATAATGTTTAGTTGTAACCTTAATAGAGTAAACAACTCATTCAGCCCAGGAAAAACAATTGTCTATGTAAATTTTAACTGATATTGACTTTCTGTACATATATATACATACATACATACATACATATATATATATATGGTGAAGTAAATTATCTATTTAATTGTTTCACACTGATTTTTTTTTTTTTTTTTGGCATAGTTAAGTAAAAAGTAATTTCATTTTAATATTATCCTAAATTTAGAAATTCATAAATAAAAGAAATGAAGTAATAAAAAGGAAGCCTAAACAAAATCCTTCCTATGAAACTTCAAATCCAACTAAACTATAAATACTCAAAAAGAACATGAAATTAAAACTCAAAAGAAGAATATCAAAATTCAATGTTCAATACCAACCCCACCACAAAATGCCCTATCAAATCAGCAAAATCTAATGTAATGAGACTTTACAATTGTGTACTCACAATTCATTTCCAATAATATATTGAAAAACCCCAAGTCACCTTTAAATCACACTAAAATTCATAATCATGCCATGAAATAAATCATAATCAAATCAAATCCACTCCACAGTTTCCCAACCCTCATTCACAAAGCTTGAAATTATCTTCTAAAATTATATATCAAATGGATAGAACCAAGTCAAAGTTCAATATCAATCTCACAACCAATGGTCAAAAAAACAAATAAAAATTTCCAAGGTATGACCTCACATTCACATACACACAGTTTACAATGAATTAGAGAATGAAATTGTAATTAATATGATCTTACAAACGACGGTGTTTGTAGAAAGCAAATATTCAATATATGGTGTATCATTAACAATAGCTGGATCTTGTGCAGTTTAGTAGTGATTTGTTAGATTTTACTAATTATACAATTTTAGTCCTTTTTTTTATTGTAAGTTGTATATTGATGATAGTTATTGCCTTTTCCAAGTAGCTACTTTTTCCAATTTAAATGATGAAATTTGCATGCTATTCATTTGATGAAATGATTGTTACTAATCTTTTCAAGTTTCAATTTTCTTTTATTGATATGGGTTAAAATTGAAATTGAAATTGTTTTAAATAGAACATAGGCTCGAGGTTGTGTTTTAACATGTCTTCAATTAGGTTTTTAGTCAATTTAGGGATTTCAATTCCTAACCCTTTTTCCTCTCTATTCTTTTTTTCTTTTGAAGTGAGGGAAGCAATCATAGAAAATCAAATTCTACAAGTTTTGTTAGAAAAATATTGTGGATATGGATGGGTTTCATAGTGGAGATATTATTGAAGAGCCTCCCAACCCTAAAAATATGACAACAACCCTACAGGATTTGCTTTAGCTTCAAGCTTGGCCCAATTTTGGTATCTAGGTTTCTTAGCAGATCTGATTTAGCTTTGCTTAGATAGGCCAGTTTAGTTCTAGAATTACACGCACCAAGTGCATAGGCCAGTGGTGCTGATACTACTTATACTCTTGATGCCAATGTGGAGGAGATCTTTGTTGCACTAATCTCTATTTTTATCACATGTTTGGCCTGTTTAGAGAGGCCAATGCCGGTCATGCCATTAGAGTTCATGCTGTAGGTTTTGGCAAAAGCCATGGTGTTTTTTTAATGGTTTTTTGTTCCTATGTTTTTGAAAGGCCTAAGAATGGGCCTGGTGATTAATTTTTTTTGAATTATTTGGATTAAATTTCAAATTTTAAATGGATTGTTTGGGCTAAATTTATTTCATTGGAGGGTCACTCTAAATTTATTTTGTTAGATTGGTAATCTGTTCAAGTTCTGCCACTCCTGTAAGAGTCTCTCTCCTTGTCCATTTGTTTTGTCTCTGATTTCTTCTTCTTTCTTTTTATTTTTAATTGAAGTTGATGCATTGATGTAGATCGTGGTTTCAGAATTTTCAGTGATATATATGGGTTGTGCATTAAAGATAGATTTTGTTTATGGGGTTCATAAAAATTTTAGGCACAGTTGATTTGATGCTATATAGTTATTGGTTTTGTTTTAGAAAATCTTTAGATTCTCTTCGTTAGTTCATTTGATTTTTGAAAATTTTTAAGAAGCGGATTATCAATTTAACTTTGTAGAGTTGTATTACAAAATAATAGGCGGTTGCTGGGGAGCTTTTGCATGCAGAGAACTGATCGTGTGGGAAGGTATGCAGTCAATGAATAATTTTGATAGAGGAATTAGACATATTTTTTGGACAGATACAATACTTTGTCTTATATTACACTTGGTAAAGGTATGATATAACACATATTATTCTAAGCATGTTTGATGTCCTTAATTGTGTCTTCATCATCATTGTTGCTAGTGATGTATTGTTTATAGTGAAAAATATCAGTTTTCATTTAACATGGTTTTCAATTCCCTTTAAGTTAATATTTATGTTTTATGAGTTTGGACATACTACCTGTTTAATTAAATGTCTTGGAGACATGGGTTTGTTGTTGTTAAGATTTCTTATTTGGAATTTGTTGTCTTTTAGGTAGAAGAAGCGATAGGGATACCCAAAATTAGCCATGAAAAGGATTATACAAGTCAAAGATTCAATAATTTTGCAGGTTACTATGAATTTGGACATAATGTTTGAGCATGAGGTTTACTGCTATTTGTGTGCTCCTTATGCATTCTAGGGAACGTGAGCTATACTTCAATTTATAAACTATTTTGAGAAGAGTTTCTAATTACAAAACAAACATTGAGCACTAAATACATGTTTTATCAAGCAGAATAAAGAAAAGACCTAATCAAATCACATTTTGATGCTTGCATTTGGCATCCAATTATGCAAAAGAGAAGTAGTGATTCTGCATGTATATTTAAAGTTATAAGCTTAAGTATTATAGCTGAAATTATGATTTCCCACTTGAAAGCCCACGATAGTGCATTGGTTTTTGGGTTTTACTGAAAATTCATGACTGTGTACCCACCCAAAAGTAAACCCCTGGGGAATTATATAGTCAAAGACCTCCATAAGAACTACAACCAAATGCATATCATTTGGGCCAAGGGAGTGAGACCACTCATTAAACATATTCATACATGATAATTTTAGCATACATAAGGGCTCTAATGTTTAAGTTGGAGGTGATGCTCACTATTGATACAAGTTTGAATTCTGCTAGAGGCCTTTATTTTTCTTCATTTAAATCAGTCTGCCTCCCTCTACCTTTCTTTATTGTTCTTCGTTGGATATAGCTCTAGAATATTTTAATGACTACTACACAAATTTGAATAATAGACAACATTAATATTTTCATTTTTGAATAGGGATATTTAATGACAAAATTAAGTTGGAAAAAACTGACACACATTTAATTTTGAGCTTGAACTATCCTTAAAATTTGTTTTTATTGACTTCCTGGCTTCTATTAGATATTTTTTTTTACTTTACTTTTTATATATGTGTCGAAGGTATTATTGGGACTGCTGCTTCTAAAGATAGCATCCTAAGGCTGTGGAAGGTAATTAGAAGAAGCCAATATGCAATAACTCATTTGGCAAAGAAGGAAAGCTACTAATTAAAGTAATAGAATTAACCCTTTGTGCATAAATGCTTTTTTTTTTTTTTTTTGGTAGCTTATGTCTAAATTTTTGTTGGCTTGGTTCCTTATTTCTTGGCCATAGTGAAACATTCTCTATATTTGTTTTTGTTGTTTATATGTTTTGTTGACTTGGCGAGTGTAGGGGAAAGTTTCTAAAATCTTATTAAACTTGCGAGATTATGAATACCCACACACCATTTTGATATATAATTCTTTTTCTCTCTCCCAATTCAATTATGTAAATCTTCCAAATTATTTTTGTACAAGGTCAGTATCATGCGGAAGCAACAAGTTGATTCATTTAAGTTTCAAATAATTGTAGTTACTGTTTGCTATGTAAGTTTCATAGTTCTAGGTTGTAGAATTCGTACTTTTGAAAATTGAATACAATTGCAATTCACCCTATTTGTTTAGGTTATTTGTTGCATTATAAGAACGTAATACGTTCTCTATGGTGATTTAAAAGCTTTCCCATGCTCTCAAGAGGTACCAAATCAAATAAATATAAGACATGTTGATGAGTAACAGTTGCATAATACCTCTCTTTGTATCTTCCTAAGAAACATTGTCCATTTGATTTACACCATCTTTGTTTGTTTCTTTCTCTGCTTTTTTTTTCGAAGCAATTTTCTTCCCTTTGTAAACTTGAATTTTTTTTTTTTTTTTTTTTTTTTTAAGGTTTCTTTGTTGGGCATTGTTAGTACTTTTGTTAGGTTTTTTCTTTTGTTCATCTTAATGAAACATTTTTCTGCGATTTTTGTTTCTCTATAAACCCAAGTGGTTCTGGGTTTTTTTTTTCCTGACAGACGAGTGGTTTTGTTTGGAAAAACCTGAAAGATTTGTTTAGTTTGTATAAATTGTAAAATTTGACAGTACATTGTTCTTTGTACAAATTTGATTGCTTTGTAGGCTTTGGTTGATATTTTATTTATTCTATGGAAGAGAATGATGGGTGGCAAAAGCTTATAAAAAGAGGGGTTCACACTGAAGAAACTGCAATATCGAGTTATATGTCTTTAGTAAACTTTGGTACTTGGTCTTATTATCATTTGATGGTGGGCATGGTATTCTGTTTATATTTCAGTGTTGTTATATTGATCTTGAACTTTCAAGTGGGGAGGAGATGGAGCTATTCAAGGGAAGAGATAACATCTTTCTCAAATTATAAAGGAATTTGTCTCACTTTATTGCTTCTTTAAGGTACTATTTATCTATTTCATCATGTCATTAAACTCATTCCATGCCTTTTAGGTTTCATAATGAATAATATTCTAGAGTATTTACTTGAATGCCAAAAGAAAATTATAGTTGTATGGCTTATTGTAATTTTTTTAAGTATGTGATTTTAGTTAACTTCTATGATAAGAGAGCTGCAAGATTAGCATACCTCGTAACTCTATGACATAATTTATTTACTTTTACATGTTAATTAATATTGTTTTACAATGCATAGAAATCCACAAGTATCACAAACAGTACCAAACCCCTAACTAAAGGCTCACATTCCCTAGGCTTCCCAATAAACGTATGAATAATATGCATTTTGGAAAAATCTTGATGGAATTTCACAAGGAAACTTTATTTCTTCTGCTGTTGCACTGCCAGAGCCGTTATTGGGTAGGTTCCTTTGACTCTATTGATTTATTTCAAGTATAGATTCACTCTGCGATCTCGACTGCACTCTTTCTTGATGTTTCTTTATTTATTTCTGGGTTTGTAGGTGAAAAGGCCAAGCTTTTGAGGCAACCCAAAGTCCAAGAAGAATGGGTACGTTTATGTCTATTTTTCCCTTTATTGAAATCTCTTTCAATTTGTGTTTCAAAGTTTGTAGTTTTAATGGATTGGTACTTTGGGCATCTATCTACTGATTACAATAACTTCATTTCTACCCCTTAAAGGTCTAATAGTTTTTAATATACTTTTAGGTTTTTATTTATTACCTTCACAATGATTTCCACTCATGATTTGCATGTCCTAAACTGCAGAGAATGATGAATCTGTTGATGTACTATGCTATATTACTTTTGAAATGGTGTGTGCTTAATGGCAATATGTATGCTTTCCCCATGGAGTTTAAGTTGCACCACTGCTATGTTCCTACTACTGGTGTACAAGTCTATCATATTAGATTGCTGCATTGTTCAAGAGCTACCATAGCATTAAGGCTAAATCAGTCAAGTATTGCTGTTGTATTTAGTGATGAAATACTCATTGACGAATTGTAATAATTAATCAGTAGTTGAAATTGACAAGAGATGTTTAATGATTCTTTTTCTTTTTCTCTTTTTCTTTCTACACATTGTATAATACATTTGATTAATCAAATTTATAATTTTTTTTTTTTTTTTGGTTATTTCTTCCTTCTCTCCTGTTAAGTTACTTTTTTAGGAAAGCATTTAAAGAATATATGTTGCTTTGTAAGGAATACATTTAATGATAAAGCATAACAAATAAATAAAATGGAAAAAACCCATGCATTGCGCGGGTTAAAAGCTAGTTATATAGATGAGAGAGAGAGAGAGAGAGAGAGAGAGAGAGAGAGAGGGGAGAGAGAGAGTAGATTCTCTAGGGATTAGAGAAAATATTAGCATTTGAAAACACTATTTGTTATGTCATAGTTGGCCAATAAAATAGGGACAACTCATAGCACTAGGAAAAGTGATTCAATTTTACGGAATAAAAATGGTAAAATGTTTGTTGGTAGTGTATTATAAATTCATAGCGTTGGTAGCAAGACTGGGTGAATGAGAAAAAAAAAAAAAAAAAAGGATAAAAGGAATAGATACAAAGACAAAATTGGGTGAATGACAAAAAAAAAAAAAAAAAAAAAAAAAAAAAAAAAAGAAGACAAAAGACAGATAAATCATATAATATAATAAATTGTTACACAAATTTACTAAAATAACAGTAATTCACTTATACTTATTATTAACTCATAATGCTATAACTAGTACTTTGAAATTAGAGAAATTTATAAATTGAAAAGCAATGAGAAATACCAAATTTATAATTAAATGCATAATGCATATTACTTAGATTCTAGTATTTTTCTTATCATAGCCACAAACGGTCTATTCCCAAAATAAAAAAATAAAAAAAACCCCATAGGATATGCAGTATAGTAGCATTTGCCATAGAGCTTGTCTAAGTGTGCTTCCTAGTTCATGTAGTGATATTTCCCCCACCTCTCCAAACCGTACCCTCTCATCTTGAACCCAGAACTACTTGATCTCACCATAATAGCAGACCCATAACCACCTGTCTCAAACCACTACACCAGCAGACCCATTTCTCTATCAACCAAACCCAATATAGCTTGTGAGCTCTCTTCCTTGCGCCTTATTGGAAGACTTATAGTTAGCAAAGCCGTCCCATCAACACATGGACGGACACAGGTGGGGGCCCGGGCTCCCCCCTCCCCCCCCCACCCCCCCGCGGCCTAAATTTTTTTTTTTTTTAAGTAGGTTAATTTTCAAAAAGAAAAAAAAAAGACTGGGCCCCTCCGAATTTGTAAACCATTGGCATTAACCAAGCCGGCCAGCCCACATGTAAAACTTAGCAATCCAATACTCAACTAGCCAGCCCACATTTTAAAAAGAAAAAAAAAGAGAGGGTGAGTTCAAAAATGTAAACCCAGTATCAAAGACTCCAGTCTTTAAACGGAAAAACAAAAGAAAGTTTGTTTGAGTTTAGCTACCCAAATATATTTTACACCCAATTACTAGGGGCTTTGAAAATATAATAAAATTTCTTTGAGTTTTTTTCCTAAAAAATTTATTAATTGGGCATGGGGATGGGATATGGCTATGTTTGTTTCATTCTGTTTCTTTCACTGAATCAGAGTTTTCACTTTTCACGTTTTGACAGTTTTGTGTTGTGGTTTTGTTGACAAAAACGGTACGTTTCATTTAGTAATTTAAAAAAAAAAAAAAAAAAAAAAAAGAATCAAAACGGCGTTGTTTTTGGGCTAGGGCTGTTGATTTCTGTCTACTATAAATACCATTTTTCTACTCTCAGTCACTCAACTCTCTCAGACCAGACGCTCTGAGTCGCCTCTTGCAGCTCGGCAGGCTCACCATTCACGAGTCACAACCAGGCCAGTTACCGGCTAGGCGCCTATCGCCGCTCGCCGGTAACTCACTCCCTCTCTTTCTCTCTCTCTCTCTCTCTCTCTCTCTCTCTCTCTAAACAAAAGGCAGCAACGGGAAGTCTTCACATTAGTTCTTCATATGATGGGTTGTAACAACTGTGTTCTTAATTCGTAGCTGGTGCTGGTATCCTTATAATTCTGGTTGAGTTTGTTTATGTGTGGAGTGGTGTTCTTTAGGTGTTAGGGTTTAAAATTTTGTTTCCACAGCGGTTAGTGTTAGCTCTGTTCTTGAGTTCTGTGTTTAATGAAATTCACCCATTCATTCCCAAAAAAAAAAAAAAAAAACACAGATTAGAAAGGTTGATTTAAGTATTGTACTCAAGGAAGATCTACATCCTCGTTTAAATCATATACGCACAACACCGACCAAACCTTAGTCCCGCATTTATTCTTTTCTACCATTTTATTCTTTCTGGAGTCATACTATTTGTTACTTACTTAATTGACAATGTACTTATTGACTTCTTTCTTGTTCACTCTAAAAGATGAACTATCCTTAACTACTAAGTTACCACTCAGTGATTTCACAAATCTTTATATAGTTTAATTTCAAAATTCAAGGACATCATTCATTAAGTCCATGATCTTATAGGCAAAGTATTTTGATTTTTGTCTGAGTGGTTGTTTGAGGGAGAAGATGTATTAATACCAATCAAAATTGAAATGTTTGGACTATCATATGTTATTACTTTTGTGTCTTTATCTCTTTGATGTCATGACTCACAGAACTTAGATGCCAACACATATTAGTGAGCTTATATTTCTCAAGATTCTATGTGCACGTAATTAGTTTTTTCAAAAGTGTAGCAGTTGAGAATTGTTTGCTGGAATTAAAAGTACTAATATTATCATCATTGTCAACAGTAGCTGGATTATTATTATATTCATATATATATTTGGCCTCTGAATGAACATCCTAATTTATTTCAGTAACTATTGAAGTTATTCCAAGAGGAATCAAGCCTTGAGGTTCTGGTGGGAAGTCATGGATATTGGGACTGCTGACTCTGAACCCAGACGAAGTGGATCATTTAGTTGCACATGCGGTGCCAATTCTTCATTGAGAAGGCGTTCTATAAGTTTGTCAGCAACTGCAGCTGTTCATATTGATGATGACGTTGAAAGTGAGATTGTCTCAGAGGCAGGAGATATTGGGGATCGGGCTCTTCACAGCAACAGCCATAGTAAGAGTAGCGGCCACCGCTTTTCTGTTGATCATGCATTAGAGAATGGAGTATCTGCCCCCACTTCTGAGGACACTCTGTTGCACCTTAATAGGTATTGGCCTCGTGATCCACCAACAATGACTACGATCTCCATGGTGACACCCTTGCCTGAGGAAATCATATCTCCCCTTTCCACAGATGCAATTGTGTGCTCTAAGGACAAAAAGCAAGTGAGCTTTCATCAACAATTTCTCATTTCTTTATCTTTTTTAAATGAAATTCCTGAACTTTTTTGGTAGTTGTTGATTATTTAATGACTACTTTAAACATGTCATGTTTCCCTCTAATCTGATTGTTCAAGTAATGTGCATGTTTCATGTTTCTATATGCAGGACGATACGGAAAGGTTGCCAAAGTTATTGGATTATGCTTTCTGCCTCATTCATTTAGCTGTTTTTGGGATTCTTGGGGTAATATGCACTATATATATGCACACTCCTTTTAGTTTAGTTTAGTTTAGTTTCTTTATTTATTTTTGAGTTCTAAAATGCAATATGCTCATAACTTATAATGCCATTGTGCTTGTTTCTTTTTACAAGTGTGTGGTGTTTGGTTTTTTTGGGGAAGAATTGTGATGCAGATGTATTTTTGTGTTGCCTGATAATATATGTTTAAAAACTTACTTTTTTAAACCAAATGTATACAGATCAAAGGATATAATATCCAAAAAAAAGAAAAGAAAAAGGAAGTTCTCTAAGAGCATCATTGTAATTATTATTGTTAGTTATCCATGTTTGACATAACTAGATATGAACCATAGTGCTGGAGTTCTGAACAATCCAACCTCTTGGAAGTAACTGAATAGTTTTTTGACAAAAGTTGGAGAGGCTCCAATTAGTGTTTTAATAATTTGGACGTACTACCTCCATTTTTTCATAAGAATTTGGAAATAACTAAAATTATTAATTTATAGTACGAATGAATTGTAGTTCTGTGATTGGGCTGGTTGGAATTTCAGTCTTCTCTAGATCAGACATAATTTCCACTTTTGCATTTGATTAATTGTAAATTTCATGTTGATAAGCATACTTAGCAATATTATGATATTTAACATGCTACAATGTGCAGGTTTTGACAAGATATGCGCTACAAAAGCTGTTTGGTCCCGGAGTAATTGGCTTAACAAACGATGAAAACATTTTGTACATTGACCTTCCTTCCAATATGGTCTCTCTCTCTCTCTCTCTCTCTCTCTCTCTCTCTCTCTCTCTCTCTCTCCTGATGTATGCACACACATTCAAAGCATTTTAAAGGATTCACTTGGAAAAAAAATGCGTCTAAACTACTTTACATTTGACATTAAGATGTGTCTTATTTCAATGTTATTTTAAGGGTTTGATTTCCATTGGAAGAATCATTGTGAATCACTAATTTGGTCTTTTTTTTTTCAATATGTATATCATGCATATGCTTGGGCTTTGTGAGAAAATTATAATGGCAGGTGATGTGGTTGAGGAATCACTCGTTCTTGAACTATGTGGTGATAGTTCAATGTTTACTTTGTTAAAAATCAAACCAAGTTATGAGTATTTGGAGGATATGATTAAAGAATCAAGATAAGTTAATTTATGATAAAAGAATTAAATATGTTGAACAAGCACTGATGAGAACTATAGTTAATTTTAGCTAATTTTTTATGGTCATGCAAAGTAAAATTGTTTGAGAGGTATTTTACATTTACTCCAAAGATACAATTGTTTTGGACAACATTTGCTTCTAGAGTTGGGACTTTTGTGGTAGTCACTCTCCATATTCAATTACAATAGTGGATGAGACTATGCGAGTGTTTAAGCCTACATTTTTCTAGCTTTGAAGAATCACTTATATGATTATATGCTCTTAATTACAACTTATGTCTGGCATAAATTATGAAGGTCTATCACAATACAGGATAGCTAGGATTGGGAAATTAGAAATTCATCTTGATTTGTTGTTTTGGTAAAGTCTTCGTGATGGAATTTTGTGTTGTGCTTGGTGTTGGGCTTAAGAGTGCCCTAGGACTGACATTCTTATATGCAGTTTCTTGATTTCAACCCTTCATATGTGTGTATAAAGGTCAAAAGATATTAATTGGAAGATATAGGATATTCTGCCGCAAATTATGATAATAATATTAATGAATTTTTTTTTCATTTTTTAGGTTGGTTCTTTCTTGATGGGGTGGTGGGGTATTGTTTTCAAAGCAGACATATCCAGCGTGTCAGACTACCTAGCAATAGGATTGACGACTGGTTATTTGGGAAGTCTTACAACTTTCAATGGTTAGAACCAGAAAATGCTTGAACTTATTGTTGATGGCCATTGGGTGCTTGCTGTGCTTGGTTTTCTTGTAGGTAAGAATCCATATTGTAAGAACTATGTTGATGTAGTAGTGTAGGTAATCTGATCCATTAGAATTAGAAATATTAGATTTGAATTGTATGTCCCACTTTAGTCTATTTAAAACTTAACAACAGTATATAGTCTATAGCCTGCTCTGGCACTTACGAGTGAGATGGTCCTTTGACCTGAATGATTCCATGTAGGTTTGTTTCTTGCGGCCTATTCCGTTATTTTTGGGATTGAAACAGCCAAGGGTTTCAGGTGGCTTCTAACAAGGCGAAATGCGTGTATAGGAAGTGGCACTCCAAGCTCAAGCAGCAACTGGAGGGTGGACAGCTTCAAGCGTCACTTACCAGTCATGTTGGTGTTGATTTTGATGCTAGGCTTGTTATCGGGTGTATGTGGAGCATTGTTGAGGAAGGAGTTTAGCAGTGGCAGCAGTGGTGCTCAGCTATGGTTGGCTTGTTTTGTTGGACCTCCAGGTGTGTGGATTAGGTGGTTCTTAGCCAGATTTAATGGACGTGGGTTAGGCAGGGCTGGTTTGTTTAAATGGGTGCCATTATGGTTGCCATTTGGGACTCTAGCGGCCAATGTTTTTGCATCTTGTATCATGGCAGCACTTTCTACTGTGAAGAAAGCTGTAAGTGTTGGCAAATTCGATCTTGAGAATTTCCCAAATCTTGTGAAAATTAACATGTCTCTATGAGCATTTGTTACATGCATAGCACATGACCACAATCTTGAATCATTTGGTGCAGGTGAATAGCCAGGCTTGCGATATTGTGGCATCGGGCATACAACTTGGATTCTTGGGTTGTCTGAGTACTGTCTCTGCCTTCATTGCCGAGTTCACTGCAATGAGAGAAAGCGTACACCCTTGGAGGGCATATGCATATGCATTGATTACCGTTTGCATCTCATTCGGGTTGGGGATATTAGTATACTCTGTACCTGTTTGGACAAATGGGTATGGGTAATATTTTTTTTTTTTTTTTGGTGGTGGTAGAGCATGTTGATGGCAGCCTTATTGTGAACATCATATATGCCATGATATCAAGTTGACATTTAGTTGATCAAAATGTTGAGGAGATGGTTATAATCAGCATGTATGCCTTGATATCTAGTTGACTAGAAAGCTGAGGGATCCTAAAAATTCATATAGGTACTACAGAATTATCAATAAATGAGTATTTTGTTTATAAGTTCAGTATAAAGTGGTGGTTATGCCATCATGTCTTTGGAAGTGCGAGTCATTTTGAAGCACATTTTGCTTTGTAAACATTTGTGCAGGAGGGTTGAATAGATTGATGTGGTACGTGCCAGCACATTGGCGCACATCATTTGCTACATATGGGGGTACTTGATCTTGAAATCTGTGTTGATGTTTAATTTACTAATTTTTTTTATAAATATTTTTACAGATGGAGGAGGGGGGTTTCTAATCCCTAATATCTCCTTTGGAAATATTAGGAGGAGCCCATTGAGCGAAATAGTTAATGCATTTTATTCTATTTCTACTTTCTAACCAAAAATGAATTTTTAGAAAGCAAACCCTAAAATTCTTTTTTGGGGTTCTCATGTTGGAATTTTAACCACAAAATGATTGAATGTAACTGATATAATGTTGATAAATCCCAATTTTACAAATATCAAATATGGACATAAATTTTTATATATATATAAAAAAAAAAAAAAAAGGATTATTAGTTCACATAGTCACAACCACTTGTTTTTTAATTTGAAGATCTCATGCACACTATTTTGATTTGAAGATAAAGAGAGTAATCGGGAAAAAATCAAGCTTAGTTTATCAATTCACGTTTTGATTACACCCAAAAAAAAAGATAACAATATGTTAAACTTTATTGAGGAATTGAATATGAAACCCAAATTTTTAGTTTCTTTTATTTATTGTTAATGTTAGCAGTAGTGGTACTATAGTAGGACAAAAAATTACTATTTTTTGGATGGGAATCACACTCACATGTGAACAACAGACAGAAAAACCCAACAATATCTATCTAACCTTAAAAATCATTATGCTCTGTCGAATCTAATCTCAAACAAAGCGCCCACACTTTAGACAAGTTACAGACTTACAGCACAAAGGCACTTTACACAAATTACAGAAAACACAAAATCTCATTATACATGCATGCATGCATTATTAATTTATTTTTCCAAGAGTATATTGAACCATGCGGTATATTTCAATTTAATATTATTATAATGAACTGTAAAAGTAGTAGCATTTTGTTGTAATTTTTACTCTTTTTTTTTTTTTTTCACTTTTCATGTTCTTTATTTGTTCAACATTCATTCATGAGCTAGTCTGAAAAAGGTTCATTTCAGATTGTTGTTTTATCGATTTAAAATCTCTAAGGAAAATTTTCCCAATAGTATTTGAGTGGGGTTTGTTTTGTATTTTGCTTTTTCGTTTTTCATGTTCTGTTAGTCGACACATCTTTTAGCTCTTAGAGATTTTAGTTATATGATTGGATTGCCATTAAAAATGAGTTTGCTGCTAAAGATTCTGCTTGTTGTTCGAACTATTAATTAATTTTTCTAGGTCATAGAGTTTAATAAATTCAATAAAGCTAAAGTCACAACAACTTCATAAGAACACCCAATTGTACCTACCATCTTAGTTACGCATGGGTCATTTTAAAAAAGATTGTAGATTTGTGATAGGCCCAAGTGTGAATTAGTAGACAAATTGCTTTTTGAGAAATTGTTAAGAATTTTTGTTGTGACGCTAGTTTTGTTCAACGCCAATTTACCATGAAATTTCTAACGTTGTGAAAACCAGGGACGGACACAAGTGGGGGCTCGGGCCCCCATGGCCCAATTTTTTTTTTTTTTTTAATAGTAGGTTAATTTCCAAAAAAGAAAAGAAGAAAGACTCGGGCCCTTTCCTTTTAGCTTGGGCCCCTCCAAATTTGTAACCCATCGGCCTTAACCCAACCAGCCAGCCCATATGTTAAAAAAAAGGGGGTAAGTTCAGAAATGTAAGACAGAGAGAGAGACTCTGCCGCAGCCCACGCCTTGAGTGAAGCCGCCAAAACGCGATGTGAGAGCTTGTTGCTGCTGCCCACGCCGTGACGCCGACACCATGCGAGACCCATCTCGCAGACCCACGCGACACCCATCTCGCCATGATGCCGCTGTTGGCTTTGATCTGCTCCATAATTCTTATACTTATATCTAGTGCATATTTACTTTTTAAGAAAGGCAATCTTTGTTTGAAATGTTTTATTCTGCAAGCTGTTCAATCTATTGCTGTACAATCTGATTCTTAATAATATATGCTCATTTGCAGGTCCAAAATAGGAGTCAACAAATTAGTGACCAGGCACTGGTGGTAACTTTCTTCCATTTCTTCTTTTTTATTTTTAAGGAAGTTTCGAATGCATTCATAACTTTCTGATTGTATTATTTGCGTTTGTTCATGTTTCAGGTACGCTGTGGGTATAGTATGGCAAATTTTAGTACTAGGAATGGCATGAGAAAAACAAAGGGTGACAAGTAATCCTTTTTTTAATTGTATTAGGTCACCTACCTTGTAAATTTTATACGCATTGCCATAAATTCAATTGGTAGTATTCCTTATGAAGAAAGCTGCGTGTTTGCTAGTATCATGTATACTTAAAAAGTTCTGTTATGTAGTTATAAATGCATCAAAAATGTTTCTAAAGATAAAATTTTGTAATTTAGAAATTACAGTTTTTAAACTGTGATTCTCAGGGAATTGTGTTTGTCTAATTGTAGACAGGCTGGGGTAATTTGTGGAAGTCTAATATTATTGTTTGTTGGTAGTTGATGAACCGAAATTGCATCAATATCTCATATATGTTGTTTGTGATTTTGAATAAGTTAATACTCCATTGACTTGTCTCTAGAAGTGGGTTCTTAAACCATGTGATCTATTCATTATAAAAGGAGGAGAAATACCTACTTATGCATCCCCTTCACTTGCATTACCTACTTATGTTGTTGACAAGCATCAATACTTGTCTTGATTTTGATCTTCCAAGAGGAGGGATGGAAATTTTCTATAATGCCTTTGCATCTAATATCTGTTGTAAGGTCAATATGCTTTAGCTTGGTGGCACCCTGCACGCATCCTATATAGGTCAGGGGTGGAGATGCCATTTGAGGTAGAGTTCATGGGCTTACTGGAATTAAAGCATTTTGTGAAGTATTTCTTTTTTTGCATGCATACTCTTACAATGTGCAAGAAGGATGATCTCCCAGTGGCCAAAAAGGAAATAAAAAGGTGGGGTGGGGGTTAATTGACAATCCATGATTCTCACTAGCTTCTTTATTTACTTTTGAGTATGAATTTTATTGTTCCAGCTAATAAATTCCAGATTCATGATGCTAGGTGTTCAGATTATCTGGTTTCTCTTGTATTTTTTATTAATTAATGAGTTCATGCCCTTTCTAGGTCCCTTGTTTTGTGTGTTTGGAGGATGCTTGCATTTATCTTCTGTCATATGGACGGTCTTATTTATTCATTTCTCTTTTTCTTTTTTTAAGTAACAAAAGGGCTTCTAGGGAATTTACTACATAAGATCATAGATAGAAAATTTGTCACACTTTCTTGTTGTAAGATACAAGCTAGTATGTGGAAAATAGTTGAAGTGTCTCTGTACAGAATACCGGTAGAATATGTAATCAAATTGACCTAAAGTGTTGTGTTGAAGTCTACTCATGAAATGGGATTTTTTTTTTTTTTCCCTGTTAATAACCCGATTTCATTAACTGGCAAAAACAGCTGCATCCTTCCTCAATTGCTCAGAAACAACAGGAGGAGGAGAGTGCTTATAACAAGAACTAAAAAACCTAGAAATAATAGCAAATTTAGAAAGGGGATGAGAAACTCAATTAGCATCTCTCCTAACCCAGCTAAAAACACATTGAACAAGACCATATAGCTAAGCTCTCATGAACTGGGAATTTGTTTTCTGCAGGAGCTAGATCTGCATGTATTAATACAGCAACTTTAGCCCTTGCAGATGCTGGGATCCCAATGCGTGATCTTGTTACTTCATGTAGTTTTGGATACCTTAATAGCACTCCTCTGCTTGGTAAATTTACATGCCTTTATTTTTCCTGGTTCCTTGGTACATCTACATTGTTGCTTCTCCAAATGAATTCTTATTTTGTCATGTGAACAGATTTGAACTATGTGGAAGATAGTCCTGGTGGTCCTGATCTCACTGAGTGACTGTAAGGTTTCTACCTAAGCTGGACAAATTTACTCTTCTTTAGGTTACATCTGAAAACCTGCTTTTATTTATTTTTCTCAGTACCTCTTACAAGTTTAAAATTTCATGATGTTTGGTATAATGGCTCATTCAGTGCTTTTGTGCTTTTGAATGTTTCTAAATTTGGATTTCAAAACAGCTATGAGCCTCACATATAAAGAAATTGAAACTCTCTCTCTCTCCACTTTCACTTGTTTGCATGCACTTCAATCACTATTGACCTATTGCTGAACTGTTTTGGGCAAGGTTCATGCAAGATGCTTCTCCTATGCCCTGTTGGCCTTGCAGGGATTTGGAATGTTCAGAACTTGTTTGAATATACCTTGATTGATTACACTGATCCATGTACTCAACCTGAGTATTTGGGATTAGGATTTTGATTACTTGCATTATTGATATGTTTTGATCTAGAAAGCACAGATGCGGCTGGGAGGGTGCCGCACCCGAGTCCGACTCGGTTGCCCGCGCGTCGGTGGCGCGTTTGACTCTTTTTATTTTTAATTTTTTTTTCACGGATTCGCGCCGACTCGGCTCGATTCGCACCGACGCGGCTTCGATTCGGGCCGATTCGCGCCGAACAGGTCAGTTTCAGCCAGAATCGTGCCGTATCGGCCGGCGATTGAAACGGCCGAAATAGGCCTTGAATCATGCCGGAAAAGCCGAAATATGCTTTTAATGAGGCCCAAACACCTTAAATCTGTCATTCCTTAATTTTATTTTGAATATTTGTTACTTCTTTTGTGTTTTCTTTTTGGTTTTGTGTTTCTTGCCTCCTTTCTTTGTTTTATGAATTAAGGCATAGTAATATGTTTTTTAAAAATATTTTAATAGCTCAAATATATAAAAAATATAAATAAAAATATTTTTAATAATATTTTAATTGTCGAGTCCTGCCGCACCCGTACCCACATTTTTCAAAAATTGCCGAGTCCCGCACTCGCACTTACACCCGCACCTGTACCCGCACTCGCACCCGAGTCTCGAAACGCACCAGTGCTTCTTAGGTTTTGATACAACTTTTGCGGTGTTTTTGAAGAGTAAATTTATTTCCCCTTGAAGTTTGGGTGATCTTTTGCAACTTTTTGCGGTGCATTAGGCTCAGTGGTTCAATTTATATCAATCACTTTGTGCATCCCAATTACTTTGTCATTAGGGGTTTTCCTTGCTTGATTTAACAGCATCGCCCTAGAAAGGTAAAGTGTTTTTTTTTTTGGGTGGAGCACTCATGTGTTGTGTTCTCTGCAGATGGATTCTAAGTTACCCATTGACATTTTTGAAAATATCATGCAACTTGCAATAGAAGGATGCAAAGCAGTTGCCAATTACATTCGGGAAGTAACTACATTTTTTTTTAGCCATTGATAATGCTGGCCTTCACACTGTTTGTGATTTAGTTAGAACATATTGGGTGACCTTTGTGCTTGATCAATGCTCAATGACATCTCCTATAGAAAAAAACAAAGTGCAATGACATCTATATAGAGGTACTTGCTTCATTTGTTCTTTTATCAATCATGATGGATTTATTGGAATTCTTTATTGGTTTTGTTGGCAAATAATGCTAGAGAATACCAAACAACTCAAGGATGGAACCAAGATTCAAACTTGAGGGGAGCCAAAGCTTAAAACATTTTATTTTATTTTATTTTATTTATGAAAATAAAAACTAACGTCTATTTTATATTCAACAAAATATTACATATAAAATAAGTGTTTCTTAAACATTTGATATTATAAAAATGTCAACAGGATCTAACATATAAAATAAGTGTTTTTAAACATTTTAACACATTTATCAAAATGGAACTCGACGCTATTTCAGAGGAGATCCAAATATATATATATATATATATATATATATATATATTTAAGGACAAATCTTAATTTTTCAAATTATATATGTATACCGGTTTTTCTTTTTTCTTTTTTTAATTGGGGGGCTATTAGGACCAAAATATAAAATTTCATCACATATATTATATATACACTAGCCATATTTTTTTGGGGGGGGGGGGGGGTGGGGTGCATTAGACTTCAAGTCTAGATTTGGGAGTTCACTGCACTTGTTTCAACTTTTAATTAATCCCTGCTTGTGGGGATTTTGGAAAAAGCATATACATATATATATATATATATATACAAATTTTTTTTGGGGGGGGTGGGGGGGATGGCTTGAGCTTGTTCTTGTTATCCCTTGCTAGTAATTAAACCATAAATAAATTTGTATCATATAAAATTTTGATCAAAAGCTGTGAACTCATTGATGTTGAACCTTTTTGGTGCATGCATCGCAGTTTATTCTATTTCATTATCTTCCCTTAATGAATGGTTTTTATATTTGTTTAGCATTTCTCTCTCCGTCTCTGAATGATAGTAGGACATGAACTGAGTTAAACAAAATCTCTTCTAGCAAATTGGTTTGTATCTTGGATTAAAATAGTAGTGTATGCATGATGACATGAATCATCCATTATGAATAAACATTTCATTTTGCTAAAGTTTTTTGTTTTCAAGTTATGTAGAAGCCTGTAAATATAAGAATTATATGGAGCCAACAAATAAATTTTAATTTGCATATCAAGGTCTGCTTTGTTTATGAGAATTTTAAATTGAGTTGTAGGTTCTTAAGGGTTTAATTCATAAGAATTCAAATGCTCAAGAGTCAAAATTTATGTTGTTTAGGTATATGTAACATTTGAATCTGTATTGCATTTTTTTTTCTTTATTTTATTTGTTTAAAATAATCTTATACAAATGGGAAGGAGAGGAGATTATAAGACATCATATAAACTTCTAATAATTTTTTTTTTTTTTTTTGGCCTAAGGGACACTATTTGCCAGAAAAGAAAAAACGGCGTCACTTAATAGTTATATGTTGTTGCGAGAAGTTGCGAGAAACTAAAAGAGTAATACTACTTCTACAATATTTTCACAACAATGTCTAGTGATAAATTGTTACTAGTTCTAATTTAGGCTCACGATTGACATCGTTTTTTTTACCCCATGTTGATGCCCTTTTTTTCCACAAATCTTAGCCTAGCAAGAGAAACCAAAATACCCAATGGAATGCAAAGCCTAAAGGCCCAGCAAGAAGATTAAGAGCAAGAAGAATTAATGGGCCAAGCCTAAAAGCCCAGAGCAAAAGGAAATGAAAGCCTAAACTTATGTTTGGGCTAGGAGAGAAATACAAGGAAAGTAACCCACAACAAAATACCTTAGTATAGGGTAATAAGTGGGACTTGAGGATGATCCATCATCTCTTGAGTAGGATATGAAAGTATGAAGGGTGACCACCATAAAAGGCATCTTTCGATAAGAGTAAACATGGGATGAGCATAACCTAAATACCATGAGAAGAAGACAAAACCTGAAATAGGCCCTTCTAATCTAATAAAGAACAACATGCTTATGAAGGACTAGCTCCATTTGTATAAGGGGATAACAACCAAACTCTTGTCTTGGGGTGAAGACATGGTAAAGAAAGGAAGAGAGAAGCAAGGAACGCATGATGAAGGGATGGAGCCGAAATACCAAGATAGACAAGCAAGGTAAGGCCTGAGCTTTGCTCTCCTGTGTCCAAGCCATGAAATAGAAGTAAGGCCCACAGCTAGCAAGGCTTAAAAGGGAATAGTTTGGTGGAAGAGGAAAGACCTTAGTTTTGGCATCATTTCGAGACCTTTTTTGGGAGATGCTCTACTAATAAAACATCTCTACCATAAATGGAAGAGGCTGGCAAGGGTCATGTAAGGCATGTTTAAGATTGTAGCCAAATAACACTAATGAATCCTTATATCGTTTTGGGGAAGGAATGGGTAAATGGCTCTCCAGCAAACTGATATTTACACAAGCATGAGATTGTTGTCTATCGTAAGGTCAAAATCAAGGCTCTTTAGTAGGATGCCCAGTACTCATAGCAGATAGTAGCTAGTGGGTAGTGCAATAGAGAGTTGAGTGTCCACGACAGACAAAAGAGTGAGTAAGAATGAGGGTAAATGAGTAAAAAAAAAAAATACTCATCCTAGTTTGAGTATAAAAATACGAGCAGTATCCATGAATAAGAAGTACAAAAACCGAGGTGAACTTAAGATGAAATTGATAGAGAAATGAAAGAGTAAAAAAAAGTAGAGAGTGACATTGAAGAAACAAAAGACTATTTATGGAAAGAATATAGAGAGTTAGCATACATCATTAAGACATCTTTTCCTTTCTCATTCTGTTGGTAGTAAGGTTGTATGAGTTGGGGCTGAGACCTTCTTAGTCCATTTTTAGTAGCTTGCATTTTATTATCCTTTTTATTTTTTTGGAACTATATTCTCTCTCTCTCTCTCTCTCTCTCTCTCTCCAACCCAACCATCTTCTCTCTATCTCTAAAATTCTCTTTCTCTCACGATCCTCCATAACCAGAGCTCTATCCAAAGGCAAGAGCCCCAAAGCCTTTGCCAGCGTCAGTGGCAACAAAACTCAGCGGCACCACCACAAACAATGGTTGCTGCCCTCTCCTTCTCTCTCATCTCTTTTATTTTATTTCCGATTCCATGTGGGTTTGGGGATTGGGGTTTTAGGAAAACAAGAAACAAACAACAAGAACTCACTCACTCACTCAAAGAACCATTGCGATTCTATTTTTCTTTTTCATTTGCTCGCAGGTTCAAAAAGCATTCGCTTCTCTTTCATCGATCCTCTCATATACATACGGTCACCCATTGCCACACTCTGTTCAATTTTGATTTGCTTTCCTGCCTACTTACAAGTTGTTTGGTATCTCTCTCTCTATCACTCTCATTATACATGCATCCATTATTGTCATTATCAGTACTTGGAGGGAATGAGTCCTTCTTGAATGCAGTTGAGATTAGTTCCTGAGTCTATGAAGGCTATAACCTCAAATTCAAAATCTTTGCTAATGACAATCCTGACTTTGAAATGTCATTTATGGAAGTTAATTCTACTGATGGTGTCTAAAAACTTCTCTTTGGGAGGTTCTTGATCTATATCTGCTGTAGGGTTAACTATTTTATCAACTTCTTCATCAGAAGCGTTCTGAAATAAGGGACATTCCTCATTGCCTTGATGAGAAGTATCTTCCAAATGTTGAACTCTTTGGTTCAAGAGATTGTGATCAACCCTAAGAATGGTTAGTTCTTGCTTAAGGGCTCTAATCTCTAATTTGTTCTCCTTGGCTTCTTTTTGAAGGTCGTTGACAGTAACTTCCTTCTTGGCTTTGGTGAACCTATTGTAGATTTTCTCTAAGTCTACTTTAGGCTGTTGAATCCTTAGTTCAGGTTTGCTGATTTCCTTAACTAAGGTTGCATGGAATTGGCTAAGCTTTTGAGCTTTGATGACTGGGTCTTCTATAGCTTCTATAAGGTCTAGAAAAAGCTCTTCTTGCTTGCTAAGGGTGTTGATAGTCTTATTCCTACAACAACTATCTTTGCATGGTATGGGTGCATCCGGGCTACTAGAGGTGCTAAAGAATTCTCTAGAGGGTTCAGAGGATGACTGGTATATATATATATATATACATATATAACTTTCTTTTACTTTGTTGTGTAGATTTTTTTATTTTATTTTTTATTTTTATGTTGTTCTTGTATACATTGTGTTTGTCTCTAACCCTCTATTTCAATATTCTTGTTATATATTTTCTTATTGATATCCCCATCTCTTTTTAAATTTCTTGTCATTGCACACAGGAAAATACACTAAATTTGCTAATTTTTAAAAATTCTTCATAAAAAGGACAAATTATAGAATTTTACACCAAACAACAATACCTCCATAAAAAAGGTCGTACCCCAAAATGTTGTCAATAAAAAATCTTACCACAACAGTCACTGTCAATCGATTTTTCTCCACTAGTCGTCTTAGTTGCTACGATGAACCTTGGCTACCAAATATGTTACTAGGAACATATCTTTCCTAATAACTTTAATTTTTAAATTTTTTCTATAGATTTGAAATTTGGGGAATTTTCACCACTAGAATATTTTGAGCCAATTTAGTGTTTATTTTTTATGAATTTTGGGTTTTACGTTTGAATTATGGACGGCAGGATGTTAATAACTATATTTTGGAGGGGATTTAGTTTATAGGGTAAATTACTATTTACCCACTTGTGATTTGACAAAAATTTAATTTGTCTACTTCAGATTTGAAATTTGACACTTACTAACCTGAGATTAGTTCAGTTAGAGTTCTGTAACATATCTCCGTTAAAAATATGGCTAAATATGTAATTTGCTCCACTTTTATGTCTCTCTCCTTCAAAAACATAAAAAACATAAAAATATAAGATCAAATAAGATAGAAAAGGATCTAGCGGAACACTTTTATTATGAGATTTCAAACTACAGGTAGATAATTTAAATATTGGTTAAACTTCAAGTGGATAAAGTGTTAAATTTCAAATCGTTCATAAGAGGAGGCAAAGCTGAGTGGGTAAATAGTAATTACATGTTACACCATCCAATAACTTATTATTGAATTCTTATTTTTAAAATGTTACCGTTAAATCACATGTTTTATATGTTTTTAACATGCATGCTAATTTTTATAACAAAAGATATTATTGACTATTTGATCCATAAATTCATATTTTATGCAATATTTTAAATTACAAAAATTCAAATTTAAACAATTGATTGATGACATGGCTATTGATCTTTGATTATCTTGAAACTTTGCACACATGAAGAACATACAAAGGTAATATAATCCAATGGTTGATTTCTCAAAATTCACATCCAATTAAAAAATATTGAGTAGTGTAATATTATTTAGAGTTATACCTGGTGTAACTTGAACCCAACATATATATATATATATATATATATATATATATATATGAAAGATGATCACAATGATGGTAAAAAGGGAGAGATGAGTTTAGTTATTAAGGAACTAAACCCATCCCTAAACCTTACCAACAAAGATTACAATAATGAAGAGAGGATGAGGCTTTTTGTAGAGAGAGAGAGAGAGAGAAGAGAGAGAGAGAGAGAGAGAGAGAGAGAGAGAGAGAGAGAGAGAGAGAGAGAGAGAGAGAGATTTTTTTTCTAAGTGATTTTAGGATTTTTTTTTGTACATGATTTTTTTCAAAAAAGAAAAGGGGGGCGGGGGGGGGGGGGGGGATTTATAAAAGGAGTGAGGAAATGGGAGGCTAGCACTAGTGTATCAAGATACACTAGTGTTAGTCACCCCTTCGCAGCTAGCATTGGTGTATCCTGGTACACCAACGCTAGCTCCCTACTTCTAAACATGTTTTCTAGAAAAAATCATATCATTCAATTCAAAACTGACATCATCCAGTCCTTTTGGTGAAAATTAGCTAAAACCTTTTTCTTAAAAATGGTCAAATCCATTTGTTCCAATTTTTGCCCAATTGATACAGTTTATTGCGCAAAGTCGTGTTAAGAACTGCCAGTTTTCTTGAAAAATACAGTGAAAATTTTATAAGGGTTTCAATATTTTTGTAATATCTCATTCATTTTAACTCTTATTTTGGCCTGTAAATTATCGTTTCAAAGGGAAAAAAATTCAAATTTTTTGCCATACTTCACTAGGGTTTTGGTTAGATTTTCTATAAAACAGGTTTTTCAAATGTTATGAATTTTTGATTCACCATTCAAATATGTTGTATTTTTTCCCCCCTTTTTGGCTCTGGAATTCATGATTTTTTTTTATATAATACTTATGCACATACTTGAAGCTTCTTTTAGCATATCTGTAAGAGAGAGAAGATTCAGAAGAAGGAGAGATGAAGGGATAAACTACCAGCTGTAAAAACAAAAAAAATAATAAATCATTGGAGACACGCAACCAGTCACGTCCAAGGCTGCACGCCATGTCCCCAAGCATCCGACTTAAGTGCAGTGACCAAATTGCTACACCTGTACTTCCTAGTTATTTATACTAGCTTTTAACTTGCACAATGTGCGGGAATTTTTGATTTTATTTATTTGTTATGTTTTACCTTTAAATGTATTCCTTACATAACAACTTATATTCTTTAAATGTTTTCCTAAAAAAGTAACTTAACCAGAGAGAAGGACGAAATAATAAGAAAGAAAAAAAAGAGAATAATTATAAATTTGATTAATCAAATGTATTATACAATGTGTAGAAAGAAAAAAAGAATACGAAAAAAGAAGAATCATTAAATATCTATTGTAAATTTCAACTACTGATTAATTATTACAGTACGTCAATGAGTATTTCATTACTAAATACCACAACAATACTTGACTGATGAAGCCTTAATGGTACAGTAGGTCTTGAGCAATGCAGCAATCTAATACGATAGACTTGTACATCAGTAGCAGGAACATAGCAGTGGCACAACTTAAACTCCATGGGAAAAGCATACACAGTGCCATTAAGCACACACCATTTCAAAGGTAATATAGTGTAGTACATCAACGGCTTCATCATTCTCTGCAATTTAAGACATGCAAATCATGAGTGGAACTCATTGTGAAAGTCATAAATAAAAACCTAAAAGTATATTAAAAACTATTAGACCTTTGAGGGGTAGAAATGAAGTTATTGTAATTAGTAGATAGATACCCAAAGTACCAATCCATTAAAACTACTAACTTTGAAACACAAATTGAAATAGATTTCAATAAAGGGAAAAATAGACCTAATCGCACCCATTATTCTTAGCCTTTAGGTTGCCTCAAAAGCTTGGCCTTTCCACCTACAAACCCAAAAATAAATAAACATAAACAAATAGTGCAGTCAAGATCGCAGAGTGAATCTATACTTGAAATATATCAACAGAGTCAAAGAAACCTACCCAATAACGGCTTTGGTGGTGCAACGGCAAAAGAAATAAAGTTTCCTTACGAAATTCCATCAAGATTTTTCCAAAATGCATATTATTCATACGTTTATTGGAAAGCCTAGGGAATGTGAGCCTTTAGTTAGGAGTTTGGTATTGTTTGTGATACCAGTGAATTTCTACGCATCGTAAAACAAAATTAATTAACACGTAACAGTAAATAAATTATGTCATAGAGTTGCGAGGTATGCTAATCTTGCAGCTCTGTTATCATAGAACTTAACTAAAATCACATACTTAAAAAAATTACAATAAGCCATACAACTATAATTTTCTTTTGGCATTCAAGTAAATACTCTAGAATATAATTCATTATGAAAACTAAAAGGCATGGAAAGAGTTTAATGACATGATGAAATCGATAAATAGTACCTTAAAGAAGCAATAAAGAGAGACAAATTTCTATATAATTTGAGAAAGATGTTATCTATTCCCTTGAGTAGCTCCATCTCCTCCCTACTTGAAAGTCCAAGATCAATATAACACAACTGATGCCCACCATGAAATGATAATAAGACCAAGTTCCAAAGTTTACTAAAGACATATAACTTGGTATTGCGGTTTCTTCAGTGTAAACCCTTCTTTTTATAAGCTTTTGCCACCCATCATTCTCTTCCATAGAATAAATAAAATATCGATCAAAACCTACAAAGCAATCAACTTTGTACAAAGAACAATGTACTGTCAAATATTATGGGACTTTATACCAACATTATTTGATTAATTTTGCTGAAGGTAGCATTATGTATGTAATTAATATACAATTTCTTAAATCATAAGCCTTGTTCACCTAAATCCATGCATGTTCATTTGATCTGCTTAGGAACACTTATTTGCTTTCTATCTTTGCTGCATTACAGATATGACATGGCTTCAAACCGTTGGCATGATGAGTCGCATGTTCCAAAAGAAACTCATTTGTGAACTATAGTAAAACTCATTCGATTGTGAACTATAGTAATTCTCATTTGTATGCTGCAAGTTCTCTTACCAAGCCAGAAATTTACTCTATCTCAGCCAATAGAAAAAGAGGATAAAGCAAGGAAAAAAGAAGAATGATTCATGTGAGAGTGATTGATGTTAATCGACATAGTTGTTTGCCTTTGGCTTATTTGTATAGACCTTAATGTAAAGCTTTACGTGGTTGTTTGAATGGATGTAAGTGCTATATAATGTCTCAGTTGTAACCTTGATAGAGTAAACAACTCATTTAGCCCAAGAAAAACAATTGTCTATGTAAATTTTAAGTGATATTGACTTTCTGTACATATACATAAACATACATACATATATATAGTGAAGTAAATTATCTATTTAATTGTTTCACACTGATTTTTTTTTTTTTTTTTTGACATAGTTAAGTAAAAAGTAGTTTCATTTTAATATTATCCTAAATTTAGAAATTCATAAATAAAAGAAATGAAGGAATAAAAAAGAAACCTAGACAGAATCCTTCCTATGAAACTTCAAATCCAACTAAACTATAAATACTCAAAAAGAACATGAAATTAAAACTCAAATGAAGAATATCAAAATTCAATGTTCAATACCAACCCCACCACAAAATGCCCTATCAAATCAGCAAAATCTAATGTAATGAGACTTTACAATTGTAGACTCACAATTCATTTCCAATAATATATTGAAAAACCCCAAGTCACCTTTAAATTAAATCACACTAAAATTCATAATCACGCCATGAAATAAATCATAATCAAATCAAATCCACTCCACAGTTTCCCAACCCTTCATTCACAAAGCTTGAAATTATCTTCTAAAATTATATACCAAATAGATAGAACCAAGTCAAAGTTCAATATCAATCTCACAACCAATGGTCAAAAAAACAAATAAAAATTTCCAAGGTATGACCTCACATTCACAAACTTAGTTTATAATGAATTAGAGAATGAAATTGTAGTTAATATGATCTCACAGACTACGGTGTTTGAAGAAAGCAAATATTCAATATATGGTGTATCATTAACAATAGCTGGATCTTGTGCAGTCCAAGAATCTAATTGTTCATTAACACCCAAATATCAAAAGATTGAATATTAGACAATCTTAAGCTAACCTATGTTTTTTCAATCAGATGAATGCTATGGTAATACTTATAAAGAAGAGAGGTACGGAAATATGTTCTCCAAGAGTCACAAGCATCAAATTCTTTAGTTTATTTTTCTCATCAACAACAGGTTGTTAAGTTCCAAAAATAAGACTTAACTCCTAATTATTTAGGTCAACATAAATATTGGAGCAATATCCACTGCACATTCACATTTTTCTACATTTTATAATGTTCCTCCTCCATTAACACAAAAGCTTCTTTTAGCCAAACTTTTTTATTGATGTATTAATATATTTTTTGGCTTGTGGCAGATCCAAGCTTCTTTTTAACTGAAATGCTCCACACTAATCTCAAAAAGATTTAAATACAAAAGCTACTGCTCTTGGCATAATAAGTGACACTTTTAAATTACATTAACACTTTTCTTAAAATAAGTAGATTGCTGAATTAAATAAATTCTACTCAGCTCAAGACACACCAGTAATTTTCGTATTAACTGAGATGTTGCCTCTTGACTGTTTCTTAAATCATTCTTTTCTATTTTATTTTTCTTTGTTAGATGAATAAATGCCATTACATAACATATACCTAATGATATTAACAAAAACTTTTCAAATTAAAAAAAGAGCAAAGAAATAGGTATTGAAAATATCAGTATGAATACTCAGGTACTGCATTATTTGAAAAAAGAAAAGAAGAAAAAAGACAGTTCAGCGCATTGAATTAAATATCTTGGAAACAAAGATCTACCAAGCAGCTATCTAAATTTGAATGCTTGAAACAATTGAAACATTTTATCCAATTCTGAAATAGATAAAGTCACAGACACATCTGACTGAGCTTTTCAGAACTTGGACCATACAAATGCTTGAAAGTTGAAAGTAACGATGACAAACTGCGCTTTGACCATAAGGCTTTTATTAAAAAAAATTTTGAAAAGAACAACAATCTATCCTTCCATTATTTCTATATCAATTGAAAATCTGGCAATTGAAATCAGATCTACTGATTAAGTACATTGGCTATTTAGCAGAATTGACATCTAAGAGTCTCTTCATCCTTTAATATAGACAGCAATGACTTGGCCAAACATATCTTTTTCCGGTCGTTTGGTACAAACAGAATATTTTTCATTATCATCAGAACTTATGATTGATACATAACAAAAAGTAGTCAATGACCAGTAGCAACTAAAACCAAGATGCACAAACCATGAAGTGGCTACAACCTAATGCAAGAGTAAGGCATTTTGTCAAACACATGGTGTGCACAAAATTTCAATGTCTTAGTTATTAACGATTGTTATTAAAAAAAAAAAAAAAAAAAAACAGAAATACACAACCTATTGACAAATTGAACAGTTCCTGTAATGCAACAAATAACACAACAAACAGTCAGAACAAACAAATTGAAGAGTAATAAATATATGGAACTACATAACTAATTAAATTCTGCCATGAATAATTTAAAGCTAGAAACCCAACTCTTCCATGGCTTTTAAACTTCTCACCAACATGTCTAACATTTGTTTTTATATAGCCAAAGCAAACGTGGTGTAATTTGGAAAATTGACTAAAGTTGTATAAATCAAAACATACAATGGAACAACAATATATCTATCAAATTAGTGGAAGGTTACCTTAGTGATTTTGTTGGGTTACTCTGCTTTTTCCTCCACAACCTTTGCTGGGTTTCTTCTCACAGAGGGGGAAAACAAAAAAACAAAAAACAAAAAGTCAACAGTGTATATAAACAATAATAGTAAATATAATTTGTACTAAGTTTCTCTACAATAAGTTAGGAATACAACTATATCTATGCAATAGATACATTTGCTAATGCAACTTGGATAGAGTTAGATCCAGAATTACCCATCCGGACCTGGAGCTATATCCCCCTCCAAATCACTTACCACTTGAAGTATCTCCTCTCTTTGAAACTTCCTTTCAAGCCAAACCCTCTCCATACCCAATACGATAAAACTCCAAACCCCCCACAAAAGGCATCCAACCCTCAGACTCCTTGTACAAATTTTTATAAAACTGGACTACCTAATTAGTTACCTCAGATTCCTCCTCAAAGACCACCTCATCCACCTCCAAGGTCCTCAGATGATAATACCTTCTATGAGAGTTAGCCATTTTGTGGAAGAACTTGGTGATATTATCCCCTTCCTTGATATAAAACATCCTAGACTTTTGTCTCCAAGAAATTTCTTCCAAGGAAAGAAGCTGTTCCACCTGGGACCTCAAATTTGCCTTATGACATTTCTCCCCATCAGTGAGACCATAATCCCCTTCCTTAGCATCTAATTTTTTCAACTCCTCCAGTAATTGTTTTTTTTTATGCTCTACATTACTAAACTCTCGACGATTCCATTGTACAATGCCCTTTTTCAGAGCCTTTAATTTTTTCGCAAAAACGAAACTAGGTGTACCTACAATAGAATGCCGATTCCACTAAGATTGAACCCTTTCCACACAAACCCCTCCGTCTTCAACCACATATTTTTAAATCTAAACGGACTTTTCCCCCCTGCCATTCCCCCTGCCTCCAAGAGAATTGGACTATGATCTGAGATAGGACAGGGTAAAATCCTTTGAATAACATCTGGGAAATGTTCCTCTCGGTCTAGAGTGACCAAGGCTCTATCAATCCTAAACATCACTGGTTGATCAGTACCACTTGACCATGTATAGCTACCACCTTCCAAAGGCAAATCAATCAAGTTAAGATCATCAATAAATTCTGAGAATTTTTCCATAGCCAGGGTCAAACTTGTCTCACCCCTACGCTCACTAGGAAAGCGAACAATATTAAAATCCCCCAAGCAGCATCACGGTATCCTCCAATACTGCTGAATACCTACCAACTCATCCCACATGTGACTCCTCTCGTTATTCACATTTGGGCCATAAACCCCTGAAAATGCCCATATAAAACTGTCCCCCACCCCTTGCCACTTTATCGAAACTGAGAATGTACCAACCATAACTTCCATCTTATCCAAAACCCTTTTATCCCGCATAATCAAAATACCTCCAATAGTCCGATCAGCCTCCAAAACAGCCCAATCCACATATGGACAGCCCAATCCACATATGGACAACTCCACAAACTACAAACCAGCTGTCTATTCATGCTAGCAATTTTCGTCACTTGTAAACAAACAACGTCACACTTCCACTCCCGCAACAAATTCTTCACCACAAGTCGTTTTTGAGGATCATTTAAACCTCTAACATTCCACAAAATCATTTTTATCTTTATTACCACAAAAATATCCCCTCCTACTGACACCAACACAAACCTAATCCTCTATCTCCCATCATAATTCACCGAAGAGATCAAGTTTCGCAGCTCTCTACGTCCCCTGTGTTTGGACTTAGCCACTTTTTGGCTACCTGTTACTTTTCGGTGTAACACATTAGCTGCCTCCATCTCAGTTTCTAGCCTTTGTAAGAGGGCAATGCACAACTTCTCATGTCAGGTCGTTGACAGCTCAACCAATTTACTGAAAGTAGGAATTTTGTGTTTCACCCACCCAGAAATATCTAACTTAGCCTCGTTACTCAATACCTCAGTGACCACCTCCAACTCCGCCGAAGTTGTCGACGCACTCGGAGTAATAATCTGCAAAGGTAAACAATCCAACAATTCTGCTTCACCAGAGCCCACACAAAAATCAGCTGCATCCTCCACAAGCATGACCTCCCTAGGAAGGTTTAAAAGTTCCTTACTAGAGGAGGAATTTGCCTCCTTACCCGATTCTCTAAAACCCATTGACCCAGCGCGCAAAATTCCAGAAAAAGATCAGGGAAAGAACATCCAACCATTAGTGGCACAAATTCGAGAGTCACCGACCACTTATCTTCAGAAACCAACCCACCCGACCACCTAATTGAGCCCAAAATACTGTTCCGGTCGAAACTATACCTGAAAACCATATGCTGAAGTTTCTCGGTGCAACCCGACACTCCTACCGGCGAAGCACACCACGGCAGAGCAAGCAAACCTCCATCTGCATCGGTCTGCATCGCCATCACCGGGAAAACCACATGCAACTGAGGGACCGAGAAGCTCCCATCATTCTCGCTCCTTGACATCTCTATTGGCACCATTAAACCAGATGGAGAGACCGTGGGATTCTCTTCCAGCCCATCGGGAAAAGATGTAGGAGGGATTGGGCCTAAAAATGAGTTAGAGCCCCCAACCTCCGCGTGACAAGGTCTTATACTCTTCGGGCTTGAATTAGATACACAGTGGGCCTTCGAGTTTGTTGGGCCCAAACTGATTCCCACCTCCTTCTTTTGTTCAGTGGAAGCCCGTATCACCCATTTAAAAGAAGATTTTCCACCTTTGGAATTATCCCAAGAAACCTGTCGTTCCCCATTCTCAGCCACCTGCACTATTATGTGGCGTTTAATACGGGGTAATATTATGTGGCATTTTAAGATTTTTTTTTTTTTTTTTTTAATCACAAGTTCTATTGAGGAGAGCGTTGCCAGTCTTCCATTTTAACCGGTTATTTTTAATTTACATAGGGAGAGACTCTCAAAAGGTGTTTTAACGTGAAATAGTATGATGTATCGCTTTTTAAACATAAACGTGGCAGTATTTTAAGTGGGCATTTTTCCTAACGTGGCAGCACCTCTTGAAAGACTTCTGCTTTTATATATAGTATTCGATTAGATGAGAGCATATTGAAGTGGCTGTCACAAATGTTTGTGATTATTACCATTGTAGTTGGTTATAAAATACCTAATACTGAAGGGCCTAACCAACGGAAGTTCAGATGAGTTAAGTTGTAGGTTTCGCATTGTTAGCATTTAGACTTTTTTTTTAACATAAAACTATTTTTCCCCCTATATCAATATTCATATACCAAAACTGGAAATAAAATTGAAGTTTAAATGACATACCAAAGCATTAATAGTGAAACAATTTCTAAACTTAATACATATGAAACAAACAAAGAATCAAACAAAGCACACCAAAAAATCTATTTGAATTTTCTAATAAAAGACCCAAGAAACCCAATCTTTACTACCAATCTTCAATAAAAAATAATTCCCATGATCGCAATTCAAATAAGAAGCACATACCCGCTTAGAAAGCCATTGGTTTCTGCTTAGAGAATTTTGTAGGGGATTTAGAGATACCTGAACTGAATCATTCAACTTCTTTCAGTATTGATATACTGTGAGGAAAGGAAGAGAGGAATGAAGGAATACAGAGAGGATGCCGTTAGAAAGCAAGACACTTTTGTGCTCTATCTTTTAATATACGGTGCGCTCTATCTTTTAACACTTACGTATGCCTAACTATTGTTAGTGAAACTGCAAAAAGGACAATCCATATAATTGCAGCCATTAATTCTGATTGCTCAAAAGACAAAAGCATAGCAATTTTAAATTGCAGCAGAGAAAGATGAAAGAAACACTGCAAACGAAGCCTAAGAAAACATTGAAAATATGGGTTGAATTGTAAAAATTATGCATGAATTTGACGTCAAAATAGGTTGGGAGTGGAATGGTTTTGATGTGGGTTTGTTTTGACTGGTTTTGGTCTATTCATGTTGTGGTTGTGTGCTGATGTGGCAGTTAATGCTGGGACTGTACCTGTTCTGGGTGTTATCTTAATAACATTCAGCAAGTTGTAACTTCAAGAATTTAGAATGACGATATTCTTTGTAGATAAATCTCGTAATTTGTAACGAAAGTCACGTGGAGGCCAAAGGTTACAAACTACACATAAACATCGCTTGTTTGTGTTGGAGATTCTAATCTCATTTATAGTGAAATAAGAAGATCATGTCAGAACTAAATTAGGCTCTTTAGAACATAATTCCACATTAACAAAGAAAAGGAAATAACATGATAGGGAATATTATAATAGACTTGTGCTTTTGTAGAAACTTCACCAAGGTTATTTGCTATTGTAAAGCTTCCACAAAAAGTTATCTGCTTAAACAGCGCGAATTATAGAAGGTGAAGTATTCAGTTACACAGAAAAGGCTTTCCAAATCAGAATCTTCACTAGATAGTTGTGAAACAAGTAAATCAGGTAGGCTGAGAAAAGATATTTTGAAATAAATCAGAAATGTACCAAAGGGTATATTGTGAAAGTATATATAGGATTTGATTTGTGGCAAAAATATAGATTAGAAACATCTTTAATAACGACGATAATAGGCATCAGTGATGGTAACTTGCGTATGAATATGCAATTCATTCAAACCACAAGACAGAATGCATAAGCCATAACAATAGTCCCCCATTGGACCCATTCAGTAGAGGTAAAAAAGCCAACCTTCTTCATAGAGATCGGAAAATCAAAGTCAATTAGTATAGGCAAGTAGGACCAAAGCTAGATGTACTGCTCTAAAAGCACATATCCACAACTACTCACGTATAAAATGAAACTAGCTGGCAGCTTGATTGCTGAGCATAATAAAGTGATGGTTCTGGAAAAACCAAACGGCACAATGTTCAAACCGTTTAACCCATCAACCTTCGACGAGGACCCCAATTCCCCAGTAGAGAATTCGTACTAGAAAATGCAGTAGAAATAAGATTGCAAAAGGCCAAGTTGATCGTTAGCACAATCAGAAAAGCAGGACCAGTTTACTTACAAATGAGAAAGGGGAAAGAATAAGAAATAGCAAATAAATGGAAGGATAGATATTTTAATTTTAAACATTAACATTCTAAAACCGAACGTCAATCACAATCCAACCATTTCACTAGATTAATAAGGGAGTGACAATAACATTTTAGTTGCTCAAAATCTCAGCAATGTACAACTCACACAGACATTTCATTGAACAATTTCTTAAGATAGATAAACCATTGTATGAGAAAATTTATACCGATTATATTTTGATACCTATTATCAAAATCTCAACAATACTTCAATCATGGGAAACTGTGAAATGGGAGAAGATTACCATATAGCGAGCAAGTCTGGGAAACAACCAATCGGCGTCCATAGAAAAAGGATTGGGCTCCGTCGGCGGTTTCTCCATCGCTGGCAACTGCTGGATTACAGTCTGGGTGGGAGAGGGAGAAGAGGAAAGTTTTACACTTTTTTTTTTTTCTTTTTAATAAGAAAAAAATAACATATATATATATATATATATATATGTGTGTGTGTGTGTGTGTGTGTGTGTGAAAAAAAACATACCAACAAAAGCCCTCGGACTCAGAGTCAGAAGTCTACTATAGGTTACGTACATGAAAAGAGTCAATTAAAATCCCATCAGGTTTTAAAAAAAAAAATTGAGAAGACGGATATACCCCCACCTTATTTGTTGGTGCGTGACATTATAGAAGGATGGCCAAGGTAATTTCAGCCCATACTGTAACAGATGCTTGGTCATTGAAGTCCCATTGCAATATTGAGTTACATAACATTGCATAAGAAGATTATGAACTTCCGGAAGCCATAAGTTTTTGATACTGCGATCATTCGAGCATTGTGACCACTTGTTTTCAAACGTTTTTGCGAGATCTACGAGTAGGTAAAGAGAAAAGGAGCATCCAAGGTGATTAGAGAGGCATAAAATGCAAGTAAAAATTTGGAAACTTCGAAATGCCATAACTTTTGGCTCGGTCGTCCGTTTGGGACGCATTTTTTTTTCATTTCATATAACTTTTCGAGATCTACGCAGCCCAAACTGCCAAAGGCGGTTTGCCCCAAGTTTTTCACCAAATTCCACTTATTTTTAGAGATATGGAATTTTTAAGCTTTTTTTCCAAAAATTTCTTAATTTCCAAGCTCTTTTTCGCTATAATGATCTACCAAGGCTAATATTTGTATACAGGATCCTAAATAACTGATAGTAGATATTGCCTCTGTGTAATTATAAACATCAAAAACGAATCATCAAGAAGAAGGGTACAAATAAAGTTATTGTGAGACTTATACCAACGGATAACTTTGGGTCTATCGGTTTGGTGCATTTGTGCCAGGCACCATTTTCAGGTTCGGTCCTCCACTTTGGCAATTGCATGTTTTTTTTTTTTTTTTTCTACATGGAACATGTAATATATTATTTAGTTCCCTCCGAATTGAGTCTTGCCATCATTATGTTGATTATTATAATTGCGGTGCAATTTTGAACAATACACAATTGAAATTTTAATATCTTTTTAGTGTTATTTTTTTTATGCCAATTGCAAGAAATTTTTAATATCAAATTCTAAAAGAATTCCATCATTTTTGGTCTGTTAGGCTCGTTGGTGATCAATCACATGTTCCTATTACTACTATTATTCTTATTTTGTTCTTTTCTTATTGGCTGGAGTGTTGCTTTTCTTTTTAATATCAATTCCTAAGGTTCAATACGGAATAGGGGAAGGGAAAACTTAGACTCAATGCTTAGCGGAATGAAATAAGGACTTAAACTCACGTGCCAACTCCAAGACAGTTTGAGTCGCGGAGCGAGTTATAAGTCCTCTCCTAGTACAAAACAAAGCGATCAGGGACTAGACTCGACTTTGAACCGATTATTTATTTATTTTATATGAAATAGGGGAAGGGGAAAGTTAGATTCAATGCTTACCGAAATGGAATAAGGACTTGAACTCACACGCCAACTCCAAGACAGTTTGAGTCGCAGAGCGAGTTATAAGTCCCTCTCCTAATACAAACCAAAGCAATGTGGGACTAGACTCGACTTTGAACAGATTATTATTTTTTATATGAATTCAGGGAAGGAAAAACTTAGACTCAATACTTAGTGGAATGGAATAAACAATTAAACTCACGTGCCAACTCCGAGGAAGATAGGGGAGCTAGTCATTTTCTGGATGTGTTCCATGCATCATTATTTCGGTACAACGTTTGCACGTTAGCAGGCCTGTTGCTGCATTATGAACCTATCTTTTCAACCTTTGGTTGTACACACACACACAGAGGTTTGCTGGAAAACCAAGGAACACTCGAAACGTTGAGCCGCTTGCTGGAAAACTCCTCTAAAATCATGGAATGAATTTAGGGAAAGGAAAATGGAAAAAGGCATGAGCCAATTTTGCCGGAGTCCGGGACGATGCTGGGTAATGTGGCGCGGCGTGCACGCGGGCATGCCCCTGGGCTACCCACTACCTGCCACCTTGGGGAAAATAACCTCACTTTTCAAAAAAACCCTCATTTTTAGGAAATCACTCCAAATATGTGGGCAGGTAGCGGCCAAGGCAGCCCCCATAGGCAGGCAGCCAAGGCCAAGACTAACACCGTCCGCCTTGCAAGAGCGCGCCGCAGCTATACCACCCACACGTGAAATGCCAACCTGGGACCACCCCGGCGATGCATTTAGGGACGGCCTCGCGCCGTGGAGCACGCGGGGCTGGGACCTTGGGGCTCGCCATAAGCATGCCTACCCGTGGCCTTGCTCAAGAGGGGTTGCCCCTGCGCATCGCCGAATACCTCCTCCCCCCTAAAGAGCCCTTAGGAAAAAATCAGCTCTAGCACGAGGAAACATTGATTTGTTGAGGAGGAATAATGGGTCTTTTTTGAGCAATTCTTGGAGACTTGCCCTGATTTTTTGCACACATGCTAAGAAAAATCCAACCATCAAACTGTCAAAATTTGGAGTCCA
>JAVQMG010000003.1:0-112342 GCA_032878915.1 Castanopsis chinensis
TCTTCAAATTCGATTATTTTTCTAATAATAATTTTGTTCAATGTCTTTGCAGATAAGCGTTCTGCCATTCCTAATTTGAATCTTGTCAACCAGTCAAACTTTAACAAGATACTTAAAGCCAAGGTTTTTGTTAACAGCAGCTACCAATTGAGGACGGCTTACCTTATCCTCGGCTACCACCAATTATTGCATAGCTTTCAAGCATCGAAAAACATGATCAAAGCTAAGAATCCACATTTACAGCTGATAAGTGTTGCCGCTCCGAGATTCCTTATCACCAGCCCTATTCCACAAGGCGTACTGCAGGTTGAACTGCCACTCCAATGCATTGACGAGGAGGAAGCCATAACATACATCCCTACCAATTGTCAAGGAAGAGGAAGAAATAATTGAAATTTCTGAGTTTGAGGACGAGTTTGAAGTTTTCAACCACGACCGATTCCTAAAAGCCCTTACCGAAGACTTCAATCATCTTCCCATAGCAGAAGTGAGCCAAATACCAGAAGATTCTACTATTCTTGAAGCTATGGGGGTTACAACGAAGAGCGAGGACAAGCCTACACGATTTGCTGGAGTCCTAAGTTAAGAAGGCAGCCTAAACTAAGCCTCCAACCCTTCCCCCTACCCAAGTCTCCCAGACTGACCTCGCTGACAAAAAGTGGAAAGAGGATCAGAAGGGAAAAGAGGTGATGGAAGAAATAAGGACTTCTCAACCAAAGGAGTTCGAGCAACAAAGAAGGGGACAAACAAGCTAAAGTTATCCAAACTAGGTCATCCAGCGAGGGACCTGTCATTGAGAGTAGGGATGACTAGGGGTGTGCAAGCCACCACCGGTGCCGACGAAACCGACCGGCACCGATCAGCCCGTACCGCTGCTGGCACCGACCGACGGAGCCGACGCCGGCGATCGGAACGCGAACGGAGCTCCGACGCCGGTGCGGTGAGGACGTCGGAGACACAGACAGCACACCGAATCAGTGCCGAACCGAACCGATTCAGGTGTAGAGAAGAAAGAACGAAATATATTTCCAACCTTCAGTTCAGAACTTCACATCTAAATTATATACGGCGTCGTTTACGTTTAGGACCAGGCGTGTCCGCGTGTGTTCATTTTAAGTTTGTTTGCTATAAACGCACCGTTTACTCGTTTAGGACATCTTTTAGAACTAACGTGAAAGTGTGAAACGCCAACGTGAAACACTGAAGTTCGCCCACAAAACGCACCGTTTTATGTAGGGTTATACTACTATAAATTCACTCTTAAAGTCTGATACGCCTCAACTCTCTCTCTCGGTCTCGCCTGTTTGCTGTTTCCAGTCGCCTCTAGCCTAGCACTCGCCATCTCAGCAGCAGCTCACGGTAAGCCATTGAGTTGGTTGGACACTGGAGCAGTGGAGTGGACAGTGGAAAATATCACAGTAAGCTATTTCCTCTTCTTTCCATAGTTATCAGCCCCTTTCCTTTGAGTCTTTCCATAGTCATCCATCCATAGTTATCAGCTCTCTGCCTCTCTTCGTTGTTGCTCTGCTCTGTTGCTCGTATTATAGAGTTATAGTTATATGTTTATAATGCTTGTATTATAGTTATAATTTATATAAATTTTATACCGTGCATTTATTGGGTTGGTTTAGTTAGTTAATTTATTATAGTGTGCATGTATTTAGTTAGTTAATTTATTACACTGTGCATTTATTATACTGTTCATTTAATTTATTTAGTTAGTTTTTAGTTTATTAATTTATTTACTTAGTTTAGTTAGTTAATTTATTATACTATGCATTTATTTAGTTAGTTAATTTATTATACAGTTCATTTATTTAGTTAGTTAATTTATTATATTGTGCATTTATTTAGTTAGTTAATTTATTATATTGTGCATTTATTATACTGTTCATTTAATTTATTTAGTTAGTTTTTAGTTAATTTATTTATTTACTCAGTTTAGTTAATTTATACCATGTAGTTTTATAATGCTCTCTTACTTTAGTTGCTTATAGTTAATGACTTAATGCTTGTCAATTTAGTTAGTTTTTAATTTATACTCTTTTTTTTTTTTTCAGCATTTTAATTTTTGAGGGAGACGAGATTGAGAGAGTTCACGCTTTCAATCCTTCGCCAAGAGGTAATCACTAAACACTCATTATATTCAACATTATAATTTTAAATTTTTAGTACTTTTATTTTATTTTTATGCAAATATACATATTAAATAAAAGCTAATTCTTTAGTTCTAAATTGTTGTTAATATTAGTAACATGAATTGTTGAGTAATGATTGTTAGTCTGTTATTGTTGATATTGTATTTGCTGGAAAAATTATAATTTGATATTGTTGTGGAATCTTTTTTTTTTTTGTTGGTTGGAAATTGTTTTATTAGATGGATGTCGATGCTCCACCTGGATTTGGTGCACCTGAGGACCCTAACCCACCTCCTCCTCCTAGTAGTGCTAATCCTAACCCACCTGAACCTGCAGCACCAATTGGACTTGGTGCATTACTTCCCCCACTATCACCTAAACAAGGTGGTAAGGATCCGTCTATAGTATGGCAACACTTCATTAAGTTGGCTGGTTTTGATCCCAAAAATCCTAGGTCTCAATGCAAGTATTGTAAAAATCAATATAAATGTCATGGTAAGAAAAATGGTACTTCGGGCATGTTGCAACACATGAAGGCGTGTAAGAAGTGGCCTTTTCCCCGTGATGATAAGCAAAAAACTTTGTCTTTCCAAGCCAAGAGGGAAGGGGAAAGTGGTTCAAATGTGTTAGTGGTTGCAAACTATAGTGAAGAGATGATAAGGTTGGCGTTGGCAAGGATGATCATCATTGATGAATTGCCTTTTAAATTTGTGGAGCGTCAAGGCTTTCAAGAATTTATGGAAATAGTTGAGCCTAGGTTTCCTATTCCCCATCGCACTACCATTGCAAGGGCTTGTATGAAGATTTATTCTAATGAGGTGGATATTTTGAGAGGGGCTTTTATTGGGCAACGAGTTTGTGTGACAACGGATACTTGGACATCCATACAAAACTTGAACTACATGGTAGTCACCGCACACTTCATTGATGGGGATTGGACTTACCAAAAGAAAATCTTGAACTTTTGCCCTATAGCTAATCACAAAGGAGACACCATAGGTAGAGCGGTTGAGTCATGTTTGTTGAAGTGGGGTATAGACCGGTTATTTACAATTACCGCGGACAATGCTAGTTCTAATGATGTGGCAATTGATTATGTGAAGAAGAAAACAAAAGAAAGAGATAGTAGCATATTGGGTGGTGAGTTTATGCATATGCGTTGTTGTGCGCATATCTTGAATTTGATAGTGCAAAGTGGGTTGAAGTCTATTCATGAATCAATTGCCAAAGTTAGGAATGCGGTGCGATATGTGAGAGCCTCTCCCGCAAGGTTTGAGAAGTTTCAAGAATGTGTTGAAAATGAGAAAATCAAAGCTAAATGTTTGTTGTCTCTTGATGTACCAACAAGGTGGAATTCCACTTATCTCATGTTAGATTGTGCTTTGAAATTTGTGAGAGCATTTGATAGGTTGGAAGAGGAGGATGGACATTACAAACTTTATTTTTGTGAATCGGATGGGAATGGGAAAAAGCCTATTGGTCCTCCTAACTATCTTGATTGGGAAAATGTCAAGACCTTTGTGAAATTTCTTGGCATATTTTATGAGGCAACACTTAGATTTTCTGGGTCCTTGTTTGTCACTTCTAATACATACTTCCATGAGCTAATTAGCATTGAAGATCAATTGCAACAGTTGTGTAGTGTTGATGGGGATCCACTTTTGAAGAGTATGGCGGTAGAGATGAAAAAAAAATATGACAAGTATTGGGGAAGTATGGATAATATCAATTTGATGCTTTTTGTTGCTGTTGTTCTTGACCCAAGGTATAGATTGAAGTATGTAAAGTTTTGGTTTAGGGAGTGGTATGGAAAGGACAAGGGGGATGAGATGAGCTCTAAGGTTCGGGATGCATTGAAGAGGTTGTATGTGGAGAGAGTGGGTCAAAATGGAGCTTCGAGTTCTAGTGGTAGTGGTGCTTCATTGTCTAGGGACTCCATGCCAAGTGTTGGCAATGCTTCATTGTCTGATCGAATTAAAAGTTATAATAATAGGTTTAAGCAACACTTGGCGGACGAGGACAGTGTGGAAAGCAAATCTGAGTTGGATAGGTATTTGTTGGAATCTTCTGAGGACCCTGATGTGGAAGATTTTGACATTTTGATGTGGTGGAAAATGAATTCTTCTAGATATCGAATCCTTTCCCAAATTGCCCGTGATGTGTTGGCTATTCCTGTCTCTACAGTTGCATCCGAGTCTGCTTTTAGTACCGGGGGGCGTGTTTTGGATTCGTTCCGTAGTTCGCTATCTCCTAATACTGTTGAAGCCCTTATTTGTACCCAAAATTGGTTGAAGGATGCAAAGAAAAAAAGACCAATAAAGCTTCGGGAGTGCATGGATAATGTGGAGGATATGGATGGTTTTGAGATTGACACAGGTAAAAATATATGTTCATTTTGTTTGTTGTATATATCAATTGTTTATTTATTTGCTCAATGCTTAAGAATCATTTTATTTTGAATGAGATTGTAGAAATTGCATCGGTTTGCCCAATGCCTATGGAGGAGGATCCAAGCACCGTTGTGTTGGATGATGACGAGTGATGTGCTACTCTTTGCTTGGAGTTAGTTAGTAGTTAGTATTATGTAAGTATACTTGCTATTATCATTCGTTTGTGTTAATTATAAATATTCTATTGTTCATAAACGTTTTATTGTTATTAACACGTGTTTATTTTGTTTTGTTTAGTATATTGTAGGAGTTCTAGAATGATCAATGATGCATGGCGCACAGACTTACTGGACAAAGAACTTACAAGAATTAGCATTCTTTTGCCTATATGCTAATTATATCTGTACATGTTATTGGTAGTGGACTTTTCACTAATGGTAGTTATTTAGGTATTCATGGGTGGGATTATTATTGGGGATACATGCAATTAGCATTTTTTTTGCCTAAATGCTAATTTAATTTGTATATCTTTCTTTTGGCATTTGTGGACAGTGACAAATGGTTTTGTAATATGTTATTAAGTGGAAACATTAACACTTATTGTTATTGACACTGACACACACAGTGACACTAATGATATTATATGCTACATGATAGTATTTTAAGAGTTGAACTCTTATTGAGGCAATTTCAAAATATTTTTGCATGGTGAATGAAATGAAAAAATTTGGATCATTATGTGAACATAATTTTTTCACAGGTTTTAGAATATGCTTTTGTGTGACTAGGTTGGCACATGTTTGGCTTTGTGTGACTAAGTTATCACAAGTTTCATGAATTATTTGGCACATGTTTCTTGAATAGGTTAATATATTGATATTAGGCTTGAAAAGTAAAAACTTAATTTTTTTTATTATTAAAAAAATAGTTTTTTTTTTTATATTTCAAACCGAACAAACCGACCAAACCGCACCGCAAAAACCGCACCGCTATAGTTCGGAAAACCGACCTTAGGCGGTGTGTATCGGTTCCAATTATGAAAAAACCGACCTCTATCGGTTCGGTAATAAATTTGGAAAAAAACCGCCCTTACCGAACCGCGCACACCCCTAGGGATGACCACCAGGCTGAAGTCCCTACTTAGACCCCTTCCCTAGTGTTGGACGAAGTCCCCCTCCTTAGTGATGCCTCCATAAGAGATTTCTAGCAGGGGAGGGCTAGATATGTGGCCAATGCTATAAAGCAAGCCCTATTGTTACCTATTGACATAGCTGACCTCAAGGGGATGAGGAATCATAAGGTGTTCCTCACATGGAAGAAGGATCTAGCCTTGGTAAGCATTTCAACTAAAAGAGCTTCCTTTCACTTCCTCGTCTTTTTTTTTTTTTTTTTTTTTTTTAAGTCATAACTATATTATTATTCCATCTCTCTTACACCTTAGACCCCTTTCTCTGGTAGGCCGTCCAAGCTACCCATAGGGTCGAGGAAATAGTCCGATCCGCCCATAAGACAATGAAGGATGAGAAGAGTCGGCGCATTACCGCTCTGGATGCGTTCAACATGGTTGACAAGAAAATTAAAAAATTGGCTGTGAAGTTGAACAAAGCTTACCAGGACAAGAAAAGTGTTGAGGTTGCCCTGGAAGGAGCTGAGAGGCAGGCAGAGAATCAGTGTAAGTAGCTTCACCAAACCAAGGATCAGCTATCCACAGCCAAAGAGCAGATCTTGAGCCCGAAGAAGAAGCTGGTAGAGGCTGAGAAGGTTAGGGACCAAGCCGAGCAAGACAGCTATGAGGTGGAGGTAACTGAGACCGAGGAAGCCCTCAAGGCTAAGGTCACGGGGGTATATAGGGCTTACTGCCTCTAGGTGTGGAACGAGGCCTTTGACCAGGCTAGGGTTGAGGCCTCTTCTACCCTCAGGAGAGCTGAAAATATTTACTACCCCTAAAAAATTCGTGTGCTAAGCTTTTCCACCTCCACGGATTCTAAAGCCGATCCTGTCTCTAAAAAAGCAGAATGAGGCCAAGGATATCCAGACCCAAGCTCCTCCTCCTTCAACCAGCCCTGTTAAGGATGTGGAATCAACCATGCCGTTGAGGAAGAAAAAGGGACTTCAAAAGGGGTGGTTACTAAAAACTACCAAACCCCCACCTGCGCCTAAGGATGCTTCTAAGGGTGGAGCTGCTTCTCATGATATGGAGATAGTTCTGGCTGCAATCCCTCTTCCTACCAAGGAAGATCCTAAAGGCAAAAGTCTAGCTTCTACAGTTGCTGAAGCACCCAAACCCACCAAAGGCATAGGGAAGTTAATCCCCCTTTGAAGATTAACTAGGACTTAGACTAGAGTTTAGTAGGCTTAGTTTTTAGTTTTTAGTTTTTTTTTTTTTTTCCTAACTTGTAACTTAAACTTTTGTTTCTTGTAATCGTTTTGCCTTTCACAAGCTTCAATTCAATGTCAATTATAAAGCTTTATTATGTATGCTTTATGCAAGTTCTGCCATTTTTTATGCTTTACTTTACTTTATGTTTACATACTTAGCTTGAGCAATTATTTATGTAAGAGATAACATCATTTTCTACTTTCCAAGTCCACATTTTGTCAACAAGGAGTGACTTTAATTTAAAAAGGCATACCATTCACCTTTAATCAGCATACAAAAAAAAAAAAAAAAACTTAATTCAGTGTTCTGTATAAATGATAATACAATAGCCATATCCCAAATAATCAATAATAAATCTGACCAAGCCATCCAAGTTCAAGGTATTAAAGAGATACACTATCCATTTGAAAGATACACCTTAGGCACAATTAATTTAACGAATCCTACATACTACTGGATATTTATTAGTTCTAGCGGGTGGTGGAGCCTCTCCCATCCACTGTACAACCCTCCTATAAGCATTATCTCAAAGGGATTGTAGATGATGATTAACTTATGAGTTAATCATGGATATACTTGCAAATGCTTTAAATGATATTCAAGCGTTCTCCTTTACCATAGATTACCACAATGATGATTGTAGTTATCCAAAATAGCCAGAATGGTTACTAACTTATTTGAGGCATGTGGTTGAAGGAACCTAACACATTCGAGTTTCTATTTAATACTTATAAAAATGATGGGCAATGCTAATTTACCCAAGGTAGGTGGTTCGAGAAACCAGACATAACCAAGGTTCTGTTTAACATTCAGATAAATAATAAGAAATATTAATTCACCCAAAGTATGTGGTCTGAGGAGCCAGGCATGACTAAGGTTCTGTTTAACACTAAGAGAAATAATGAAGAGTTTTAATTTACCAAAGGTACGTGGTCTAAGGAATCAGACATGACCAAGGTTCTGTTTAACACTTAGAGAAATAATGAAGAGTATTAATTTACCCAAAGTATGTGGTTCAAGGAACCAGACATGATCAAGATTCTGTTTAACACTTAGAGAAATAATGAAAAATGTTAATTTACCCAAGGTATGTGGTTTGAGGAACCAGACATGACTAAGGTTCTATTTAACACTAAGAAAAATGATGAAGAATATTAACTTACCCAAGGTATGTGGTCCGAGAAACCAAGCATGACTAAGGTTCTGTTTAACACTTAGAAAAATAATGAAGAGTGTTAATTTACCTAAGGTATATGATCCGAAGAACCAGGCATGACCAAAGTTCTGTTTAACACTTAAAAAAATGATGAAGAATATAAATTTACCCAAAGTATGTAGTTCGAGGAGCCAGGAATGACCAAATTTCTGTTTAACACTTAGAGAAATAATGAGTACAACAAATAATGTCATAAGTAGCACACGGTAGAAATACTTTTTATTAATAGTAATACCTTCACAAATTATTTACATTCTAGGGGCGTGGTACAATTTTTTTTGTCTAGATCTTCTAAGAAATACACTCCTATCCTAGCTACCGAGGTGATGTGGTATGACCCTTCCCAATTGGGTCATAATTTTTCCTATGCTAGGTTCTTTACAGTCCCTAAACCTTCAGCAATACCAAATCTCTAGGGGCTAGAGGCCTTAACTTCACATTTAAGTCATACTCTTACTTAAGCTTTTGCTGATAATATGCCAACTAAACCATGGCATTTTCTTTTCGCTCTTTAATCAAATCCAAGCTTTTTTCTAGTAACCCCTCATTGTTGTTCGAAGTAAACAAACTTGTCCTCAGCGTTGGGAATCCAATCTTTAGAGGAATCACGGCCTCAGCCCCATAAGTTAGGGAAAAAGGAGTCTCACCCGTGGACCTACGAGGGGTGGTTCTATATGTCCAAAGTACGTGGAGAAGCTCTTCCACCTATTCGTCATTGGCATCATCCAATCTTTTTTTGAGCTCATTCACTATGACTTTATTCACAGCCTTGGTCTGCCCATTTCCCTAAGGATAAGTAGGAGTTGAATATCTATTCCTAATGCCCATGTCACAATAGTATTTCCTGAAAGACTTGCTATCAAACTAAAGCTAATTGTCCAAGATGAGGGTGTGGGGAATACCAAACTGAGTAACAATATTTTTCCATACAAATCTCTTAACATCGACATCTTTGATGTTTACCAAAGGTTCAGCTTCAACCCACTTGGTGAAGTAATCTATGCCAAACAAAAGCCATTTTCTATTTCTTGCTGCCTTAGGGAAAGGTCCTACAATATCTAAGCCTCATTGAGCGAAAGACCAAAGACTAGAGAGAGGATTAAGGACACCCCCAGCCTGATGAATGTTTAGAGCAAATCTCTGGCGCTGGTCACGCTTTTTCACATTCTTTTGTGCTTCCTTTTGTGTACCTGGCTAATGTCACTTGTATGACTCCCACAAATTCCTTCATGCAACTTCTCTAGGAGGGGTTCTACTGCCTCAAGATGTATACACAGCATGTAAGGTCCAGAGAAATAGTGTTTATACAATTTTTAATATTCAAACAACCACAAACGAGGAGTTTTTCTTCGCACCTTGTCAGCCTCTCCATTCTCCTCGAACAAGATGTCATTCTTGAGGAACATCACAATAGGATCCATCCAACTAGGTCCCACCCTCGTCTGATGGACCTGCATCACATCTTTCCACACCTCTATAGGTTTACACAAATCTTCAACCAGGATGACTCGAGACAAGCTCTGGGCGGAGGATGTTGCCAGTGTGGCCAGAGAATCAGCTTGCGTATTCTTGATTATAGGGATTTGTTGTAAAGTGAAAGACTCAAAACCCGATTGTAAATATCTGACCTGACTCAAATACTCTGGCATCCTTAGATCTCTGGCTTCTAGTTTACCCTTTACTTGCCCAACAACCAGCCTTGAGTTAGAAAACACCTCTAACACCTTTCCTTCCATCTTTCTAACCATCCCCACTAACAAAGCCTCGTACTCAGTCTCATTATTCATGGCTGAGAAACCTAACCTCAAGGATTTCTCAATAATGATCTCCTCGAGAGATACAATAACCAGCCCCACCCTGAATCCTCTTTAATTAGCAGCGCCATCAACATATACCCTCCAGGATAGAGGTCTTTGTAAAGAGACCACTCCAATTGATTTTTCATCTATGTTTTGTTTTTCACCTCCTTCTTCTTCCAAAAAAGATTCAGTGAGCTCGGCCAAGGACCTGGCCCTTAACAAAGGTGCGAGGCATATATTTGATATTGAAGGCCCCTAGAATTGTAACCCATTTAGCAATCCTCCCCATGTATTCAGCTCTTTGAAGTAAGGATTGGAGAGGAAGTTGAGTTAATACCACTACCGTGTGAGCTTGGAAGTAATGGGAAAGTTTATGTGTTGCATGCACTACTATTAATATGACCTTCTCTAATGGTAGGTACCGAACCTCTGCTTCGTGCAAGGATTTGCTCACATAATAAATCTGCCTCTACACCCCATCATCAACCCATATCAAAACCAAGCTACTTGCATATGGAGCCACAGCAATGAAAGCGAATAGGACCTCATCCTTCTGGGGCCTAGATATGATAGGTGGTTGAGAAATGTACTCCTTCAACTGCTGGAAGGCTAGGGCGCACTCCTCGGCCCACTTAAATCCTTTCCACTTATTCAACAATTCGAAGAAAAGCCTACACCTGTCTTTAGACCTAGAGATAAATTGGTTCAAAGCTGCAGTCATCCCGTTAATCTCTAGACCTCCTTAGGATGTTGAGGAGGCTGCAAACATTTGATGGCTTTAATTTTATCAGGATTGACCTCAATTCCACGATGAGTGACCATGTATCCCAAGAACTTTCCTGAACCAACACCGAAAGAGCACTTAGAAGCATTAAGGCACATCCTATGTTTCCTCAATATTCCAAAGATGTTTCCTAGGTCACTAACATGCTTGGATTTGAACTTGCTCTTTACCACCATATCATCTAAATAGATCTTAATATTTTTTCCCAATTGTGGCTCAAATATCCTAGTCATCAACCTCTGATAGGTGGGCCTTGCATTCTTCAAACCAAAGGGCATCACTTTGTAATGATAATTTCCAGTAAGAGTGATAGATTTATTTTCTCTTGATCATTCAAAGCCAAGGGTATTTGTTGACACCCTTAGAAAGCATCCAAAAAGCTCATTTGCAGATGTCCTACAGTGGCATCTACCAATTGATCTATATGAGGCATGGGAAAGGGGTCCTTGGGGCAAGTCTTGTTCAAATCTATAAAGTCTACACATACTCGCCATTTTTCATTCTTCTTCTTCACTACCACTGTATAAGCCAACCATACAGGATATTAAAAAAAAAAAAAAAAAAAAACCTCCTTAATAGCCCTAGCCTGCTTAAACTTTATTACCTCCTCTTTGACAGCCTCTGAATGCTCCTTAGATGTGCGTCGAGGTGGTTGCTTCTTTGGTATAATGGTTGGGTTGACATTCAGATGATGACAAATGAAGCTCGGATCCACCTCGGGAGCCTCGTAAGCACTCCATGCAAACACATCAATATTTTCCCTAAGAAACATGATAACTTTTCCTTCTCTTGAGGAGGCAGTTGAGCTCTAACCGGGAAATACTTCTCCTTATCATTACTTGTAAATAACTTTTTCTAGCTCCTCACACTCTACCCCCTCTATTACACCATTAAATAACACTAACTTCTTTGATTGCTACAAATTTAGCTTGCCAGACATTGAGGACCCTTCTTCAGCTTGATGTCTACCAAACACTGCCTAGCCATAGACTGGCTCCCTATCAGCTCTTCAACCTGATCACCAGACGGATACTTCACTTTCAAATGTAAGATAGAGGAAACGACCCCCATGGCATGAAGCTAGGTCTTGCCACAGTGGCCGTGTAGGGGGAGAAAGCATACAGGTCTATGAAGTTTACCTCTACTACCTTTGACTTGTTTTTTACTAGTAGTCTGATCTAACCCTTTGGTATAACCACCTTCCCATCAAAACCTACTAAGGGTGAATCATAACCAGTCAAATCCTCTGGTCTCAGCTTTAACCCTTCATACAAATTAGGGTACATAATATCTGTCCCACTGCCTTGATCAATCAACACTCGTTTCACATCATACCCTTCAATCCTGAGAGTAACCACCAATGCATCATCATATGGCTGCGACATACTAACCTTGTCCTCATCAGAGAAACTCAGCGCTGGTTGGACCTCCATCCTACTTCTCTTTGGCTTAGAGGAGGATTTCTCTAGAGGTGGTTGAGTTATGGATAGTACCCTAAAGGGGTCAGAACCAGCTCTTCCCGAAGCGGCAAGAATAATATTGATTGTACCCAGAGGTGGTTTTGAAGAAGCATCTTTCTGAGATCCTGACCCAGCATGGCCTCCTTGCCCATTTATGGACTAGTTGCTCCGGGTGATTCCACAAAGTTCTATAGTCCTCTGTAGTATGCCCTCGCTTCTGGTGGTATTGACCGTTAAGGCTTTGGTTGTGCCTCATGGGATCTCCTCCCATCTTGTTTGACCATTGAAAGAAAGGTTCATTCTTAATTTTTTTTTTTCTAAGATTTGATGCACTGGTTCTCGAAACAAAGTGCTAACCACCTGAGCAGTAGCAACCCTAGACTATCTAGAAAAATCCCACCGAGGACAATTATTGTTGTACTTGTCCGACTAGAAGTCCCTCCTATCCTGAGGGACCACTTTAGCCTTGCCTTTACCTAGTTATTGGTCTATCTCGACCCGTTTGTACTTATCAATGTGGTCCATGAGGTAACACACATTACTAACTGGCTTCTCTATCAACGATTTCCTCAATCCATGCTTGACAGGCAAGCCGACCTTAAACGTTCTTACAGCTGCGCCATCAAAATCTCCATCAATTTCATTAAACATCTCCCAGTATCGATTAGAGCACATCATTAAGGTTTCTCCCTCTAGCATGGCCATAGACAGCAAGAAATTCAAAGGCCAAGGAACCCTACTACAAGTTACAAATTGAGAACCAAAAAACCTTGTAACCTCCATAAAAGAGTGAATAGATCTCTCTTTCAAGCCATTAAACCACCTCATCGCCACAGGCCCTAAACTGGATGGAAAGACTTTACACATTAAAGTCTATTTCTTAAAATGAACAGCCATTCTTTGGTTGAAATGACTTACATGCTCCACAGAGTCCGTCCTACCATTATATATGGTAAACATTGGCTAAGTAAACTACCAAGGAAGCCTCCCTCCTTCAATTCTCCGGGTAAAAGGTGACTGGGAGATCTGATTCAAAGCCTTACTCATGGTATCGTTGCCTAAGCCTTTATGTGACGAACTTCTCCTCCCCTTCCTATCACGATACTCCTTATCACAGGAGAAAGATTCACTAGGAGGGGTCCTTGACCTGTGCCAGTAGCAATAATCATTATCATCATCAGAAGAATGGTTAGAACTTGAAGGAGTTCCTCTACGCCGCCCCTGGCACAACCTTCTTCTTAAACTATCAATCTCCAATTGCATGCTTCTGGTAGTTGCCTCATGAGAGACACGGCTTCCATTCTTGGACTGAATTCTACCATTGTGTGTGGTATGGACATTAACATCCCTGTCCCTCCTTTGCACAAGATTGAGAAACTGATCCTAACGCTAGGACCCAACGGACTCCTCCCGGTTTGGCCCTGAGCCCACCATAACTCAGTGTCGTTCTCACTAAAGCTCAAACTTTCCTATAGATGGCGTCAATTGTAAGGGCAAGATTTGAATTCTTAGCCCAAAGGTGAAAAGGACTAAGGCCCAAAAAACACAAAAAAAATGAATTTGTAGAGGGTGGGCTAGAAACTAAACTCCAATGAGTTGGACCGTAATCATAGTAGGTTCTATGATACTTGAAAGCATGAATAAACAAGTTTATGTAAAGAAAATCCTCCTTGGCAAAGTCCGAGGATGGTAGTTCTTATATATTTCTCTTAGACTTAAACACCATTACAGTTCTTGAGTGTACAATGGTTTTTCCACAAATTCTCCAATCCCCCTTTGTAATGGGGATTTTTTTCTTTATATCCTTTCTCACTTCATCTCAACCCTCCACGTATAGAACAAATTGTTGGTTTTGATACTTGTCCCATCAGCACCTTCCTGAAGTCTTTGGTAGTAGCTGTAAGGCTACTTACCACTGTTCAGGCATCAGCTTTACATTAATGCGGCTAGGGGCTTAGCAACAAAGCATTTAATGCGGTGGTAGCAACTTTCCTTTAGATATTTTTTAACTTCCCTGTGTCCTACGTTTTCTTGACGTTTATCCTTACTAGGAGAACCCTCCGAAGTGTTGCCCTTAAGGGCAGACTAATCCTTCTTACCTCTGCTTTACTTGGCTAAGGAGGCATTCCTCCTCGAAATATTCTCCATAACCCTCGTGGCTATAATCTGCTCGTGGCTCTCTAACTCTTACATCTTCCCTATTGTCTATATGTCCTCGAACCACTAAGTGTTCTCCAACAAGGCCCATGGCCTAACATATTCTTCTAGGCCCTTCATCCCTACATATATATTTTTAGAACCTGGTAGGTTAATTTTTATTGGGGTGTTGGGGGTAGGGGGTTGGTTACAAAGTACTTTTTATATTTACATGAAAAGTAGAATAGTTAATATATATATATATATATATATATATATATATATTAAATGACTATTTAGATATAATTTGACAAAAAATTTGCATGGTGTGATGTTAATGCTTTAATGCTAAAACTCTATACAGGGCCGGTTGAACCAACAAGTCATTTAGGCCACCACCTAAGGCCCCCACTTGTAAGAAGGTCCCAAATAGTAATAATATATTATATAACATTGTTTTCTCATCTAAAAAGAAAAAGTAGAGCCCGCCCAAAAGATTTAATCCCCTAATTGAAAATTGAGAAACAAGTTATTTTTAACCATTTCTCATAAGACCAAAAAGCTGAAATGATATGAAGTCCAATCAAATCACCAAATCTTTAGCTTTCTCAGAAAAAAAAGAAAAATAAAAAATCAACACATCCAAGTATCCTCTAGATCAAACCTTTGTACCACATTTCATTTAAAAAACCCACGATTATTACTTGAAATGTAGAGAGGGAGAGAAAAAGAGACACTAATTTTCTCAATATACAAGTAACAAAATGCAGAAGAAAAGATAACTAAAGGCATAAAAAAGAAAGAATAGACAAGTAACAAAAGGTAGAAAAAAAAAAAAAAAAAAACTCACTCTCCATCTTGATTCTAAAAAAAAAAAAAAAAAAAAAAAAAAAAAAAAAAAAATCTTTTTAGTTGGCTTAGTCATCAATTAGTGTTGGCAATAGACTTGGTGTGTTTATAGATCTTCATTTAGGTTCGTTTTTTGTTTTCTCTTCTCTTTGCCTCTTTGGTCTTCTTCATGGAACTATCTTTGCTGCTGGGTTTTCATTTCCCTTTTTGGATTAACTTTTTTTGTACTCTTTATTTTATTTTTTATTTTTTTACCTTTTAATCTTGATTTCTTATGTATTTTCTAGAAGACAATGGAATGGAACCCACTTAAAGCATTGATCGTAGTCCTACATGTGTTTTTTTTTTTTTTTTTAATCGGATTTAGTGGTATGGATGGATAGTGGGTTGGTCTTAGTGGATCAAGTTTTGTATTTTCTAGAAGACTACAGAATGGAACCCACTTAAAGTAAGGATCAAAGTCATACACGCTTTTTTTTTTTTTTTTTTAATCAGATTTAGTGGTATGGATGGATAGTGGGCTGGTTTTAGTGGATCAAGTTTAGTTCTACATGATTTGCTAAAAAAAAAAAAGGTTTACTACTATAATCCTACACAAAAAAAAAAGAGTATTGATAACAAAATTATAAATTTAGAATAATTTACTTTGTATTAATATTAATTTTAATTTGTTTGTGCAAGTTTAAAGTGTAAATTGATCATATTAAGTAAAGCTGCAATTGTGCTTCTGATAAACTAGGTTCTATTGTTTTATACATTAAATTTATATTATTCTAGTTAAATTATAATTTTTTTTATTATAGATTGTGTTTCATTTATTCATAAATATTTTTTAATTACAAATGTCTACTAGAAAATATCCATCTGGATATGATAAACTAAAAAAAAAAAAAAGACAAAGAGAAGAACTAATTGAATCTCAAAAAGGAACTATGTACAAATTTATTACTAGTAAAAAAAAAATCTTGTCAAAAATTTGAGTGAAGGTTTCACAAATGAATAAGAAATTCATGAAAAAAAGTTAGAAGATAATCAAAATATACAACAAAATGATAATAACGAAGGCAGTCATGATTATGTTCAAACATGTAATGTAATTATTCTTGATAATGAAGCTCAAAATAATTTAGAGGAAAGTGAAAATATTAATGATCAACCTAATTATATTCCTACAAATATTGATCCAAGTCAATGGAAAACTATTGATATAAAATTAAGAGATTTATTAGTAGAAAATGGTTCAATAAGAGTTGATGATCTAAACTTTCCTATAGATAAGAACTCTAGACATTTTTCTATTACACATTATATTCGAAAGCTACCAAATGGGAAGAAACATGATAGAAAATGGTTAATGTATTTGAAAGACCTGGATAATCTTTGGTTTAGCAGCAATAAATTAAACTATATAATCTATAACTATATATATTTAAAAGTTGAAGCGTAAAGTTTAATGTTGTTGTACTCCTATTGAGCCACGTTAGTGCCACATCATCAACCTATTTTCAATATTTTCCCTCTCATTTTTAATTATTTTTTTTCTTTATTAATTGTCACTTTACAACTAAACCTTCTCCAACATTTATTTACTTTTACCTTTTTATCTCCCAACTACTTTATATATCTTGATTTTACAATTTCTCTATCCCTTCATTTTCTTTTTATTTTGACTCTTCTCCCCTTTTTTTTTACTATAAAAAATTGTTATTTTCTCTTTCATTCAATCCATATTTTACTCACAAAAAAAGGAGAATACTCTCTCTCTCTCTCTCTCTCTCTCTCTCTCTCTCTCTCTCTCTCTCTCTCTCTCTCTTATTAATTCTTTCTTGCAACCCTATTTTAGATTGATGAACTTTTTTTTGTGTCTCTACATTTGGATGATACACTTTGGGGTTTGTTTTTTGAATTTTTTATCACATGTACTCTCTATCTCTCTTGTAGTTTTGGATTGAGTTAATTTTTAGATATTTTAGAAGTGAGAGAATCATGTATTTGAATGTCTTTATAAATTATTTGATTAATATCAATTATAAATTTGTGATGAGGTTTGGCTATCATGATATTCTTCTTAAGAGATTAAGAAATGCAAATAATTAATTTTGGAACTTAAAAATTTTAGTTGTAGAAAAAGATGCATAACACATTGTACAAAAGTTTAAATAATATATATCACTTGAAAAAAGAATAGTATTTATATCTTTTATCTCAAAATATAATTAAAAGCTGAATTGTAGAGTTTAATATTACTGTACTTCTGTTAAGCCACATCATCAACTTATTTTCAATACTTTCTCTCTCCTTTTTAATTTTTTTTCCTTATTAATGTGCCACTTTACAATTACACATTATCTAACATTTACTTACTTTTACATTTTTATCTCTCCACTACTCTATACCTTAATCTTTCAATTTCTTCATCCCTTCATCTTTCTTTCATTTTGACTCTTTTTCTCCTAGTTTTTTTATTATAAAAATTTGTTATTTTCTCTGCCATTCAATCCATATTTTGCCCACACAAAAAGGCTCTCATTTTTAATTATTTTTCTCCTTCTTAATTTTTTGCTTTTCAATTACACATTCTCCAATATTTACTTACTTTTACTTTTTTTTACCTCCCTACTACTCTATATCTTAACCTTACAATTTTTGTATCCTTTTCTCTTCCTTTTATTTTGACTCTTCTTCTCCCCATTTTTTTTACTATAAAAAAATTGTTATTTTCTCTTCTATTCAATTCATATTTGGCTCACACAAAAAGGTGAATACTCTCTCTCTCTCTCTCTCTCTCTCTATATATATATATATATATATATTCTTTCTTTTGGTGGATGTTTAATTCTTTGGAATGATGAATTTTTATGTTTAACTCTAGTTTAGGTTGATATGATTTGGTTACTTTAAGAGGGGTGAGATCTGAGTACAGAATAGAGTTCCATGGGCCTAGCCCGAGGAGGTGGAAGGGCCCATTCCCTCATTAGTTCTGACCTAATACCCAAATGAGGGCTCGAGAATAGAGGTTGAAGAGGCCAACTACCCAAGGAGTCCAAAGAGGAAGCGCTCCTTGGGAGGTATTAAGTAGGCCACCTGCACCCAAAGACAAAATACCGAAAGAAGACGATAGAAACTTGTAAGCGCAAACGAAGGGAAATATCCCAGTAAAGTACATATCACCTCCGCATTTAATACATTACACCAACTCAGCTAGCCGTATTAATTGTAGAATGACTATTGAATAATACACTTATAGTTTGCAGCACATTCTACCACCTCCAACAAAACCCTAATGAGGCAAGCATCCAAATAAAGATCAGTGGCTGAACAAGTGAAGGGCTAGGATGCAATTCAGTTAGCTATATAAAGAAAGGAAACCCATTCGGCTTGGGGATGAAAAATTGCAAAGAAAAACATACTCTGTGCAATACTATCCTATAATCGAGACTTGAGCATTATATGAATTATTGCTACTTGGCCTAACTGAAGAACGAGTTAATGTCAAAAAGTACTTCTTTCTTATGATTTAATTGATCTTTTACCATCAACTTAAAAGCCGAACTATATAGGCACACCAAGGTTGACCTCGGAATCCCATTCTCTACAAAATTAATTGTATTGGGCCGTCATATATAAACTCTCTTCCTAATTTGAGTTAATTCTGATTTCACGCACCACAATTATATTTTAATTTATTTATCTTTTTAATTTTATTTTCTTTGTTTGTTACATGTTATCCTATGAAATTACAAAATGGTTTTGTGTGTGCCTAAGATCACCGCTAACGCAATGAAGGGCTTACCACTTATTTGTATGTGGGTAATGTTCTCAATCCTACCAAATGAGGCCCCAAACTGGTGGTTGCACTCTCTTTCTACTCTCCTAAATTTCCCAGTATGTTTCCTCTCTGTCTCTCTCTCTCTTCCTTCCTAAAGACCAACCCCTATTACCTTTGCCCCGACCTCCTTTTATAGTACTCCATGGGTGGGGTGGTGATCATTTCCTTCCCCACTCACTCACGCATTCCCAAGTCCGTCAGAATCCCAAGGGATCCTCGCGAATTCAGAGGATTCTCTTGGAACTTGTACCAGACACTGGACAGTGTTCGAAAGTGGGTTCTTTTTAGAATCGATAGTTCTCGGGGACCGACCCATGGTGACCACGCATAGGTTCTCTTTATGGCTGGCTCAGACACCAACCTCTTGGGGAACCCTCGGGGCGCAGTATCCCCAATTCTCGACACCTAACTAAAGTTTGAGCCCTACGTGATGAAGCCCAAGGTGGTCTCCTCTTTGTGCGTTGGGCCTTCATTGCCTAGTGGGCCTTGTGCTTCGTATTGGGCTTTGTCGGTACGGGCCGGCTTGGTTCGCCGGGCCCAACACTCCCACAGATTTAACATTATTTGATTACATAGCATGACTTGGATAATTTGGTGTCTACAACTATATATTTTCTTTTGAATATTCTTCTACTGATCTTCTTTTATATAACTTTGTTATTTGTCTCACATTTCCTTCCAAAGAAGGTGATCTCTCTCTCTCTCTCTCTCTCTCTCTCTCTATTATTAATTCTTTCTTACAACTCTATTTTAGATTGATGATTTTTTTTTTTTTTTTTTTTGTCTCTACTTTTGGGTGTGTTTTTTGAGTTATTCATCACATGTACTCTCTATCTCTCTAATAGTTTTGATTTGAGTTAATTTTATATATTTTAAAAGTGCAATGATTACGTATTTGAATGTCTTTATAAATTATTTGAGTAATATCAATTATAAATTTGTGATAAGGTTTGGTTATCATGATAATATTCTTAAGAGAATGAGAAATTCAAATAATTAATTTTGGAACTAAAAAATTTTAGTTGTAGAAAAAAAAAACCATAACACACTATACAAAAGTTTGGATAATATAGATAACTTGAAAAAAGAAAAGTATTTTTATCTTTTATCTCAAAATAAATAACGGAATAATATCAATCAAATGCACCTAAGCTTTAAAAAAAAAAAAAAAACTCAAAATAATAGAATGATATATTTGTAGAGATGGAGAAATGAAAAATAATTTGAGAAATAATATTTCCAGTATGTTTTATAGAATAAATCATACATAATATCATGTTACAAAATAGTTATGTATTCCCACGCATTGCGTGGGTCTACAACTAGTTTTTTTTTTTTTTTTTTTTTTTTTTTTGAGATTTTCAATTCATAGCGTCTACTCCTGATGAAAGTTTTTTATCATTAGACCAAGATACTAATCGGTCTTTGGTGTAGACAATGATTGAACCTTAGATCTCTTATTCAACCATCAGAGACTTTACTAGTTGAAGTAACTAGAATTCACATTTGTCTGTAACTAGTTTTAAAAGTAACAAATGAAACCTTATTCTTAGCCAAAAAAAAAAAAAAACTAGTTTTATTCAACTATCAGAGACTTTACTAGTTGAGATAACTATAATCCACATTTGTCTGTGACTAGTTTTAAAAGTAACAAATGGAACCTTATTCTCAGCATAAAAAAAATAAAATAAAAAAAAGAAACCTAGTTTTTATTGGTTTTTATCTATACCACCGCCGATATAACTCTACTATTTACAATTCACAACTTATTAACTCAACAGTTGTAAAATAATTTGTAAAAAATTATTATGATTGTAGACTTATTGGTTATCATTAGGTCATTGCAAGACAGCGCATTTTGTATGCTTCTAAGGAATGCATAAATGAATAAACAAGAATTTGTACGCGTTATGTGCATTTTTAGACACTCTTGTTTTCTAATGAGAACAACAGGCGTAATTAATGAGAACAAGTGTTTTCTAATGTAATGAATTTGATTTGAATTTGAAATGGTAAATGACAAACATCATAAATTGCCCTGAAGCAGTGCATTGTAGGCCTAAATTTTATCAATTAGTACGATTTAAGAATGTGGTACTCACGGGAAGATCTCTCCCTAGTTCAAATTATTAATGCAGTTCAAAGCTCTTGAATTTTGTCACAATGCAATGGCTGCCAAGTCCATCTTTTTGCTCTCTCCACATCTTTATGGTTCTCATTATTTCTGTAAGCATTTGTTATGGTGGTGCTACAGATAAGACCAAGGATCTTTACATTGTTTACATGGGCTCACTTCCAGAGAGTGACTACTCACCCCTTTCCCACCATCTCAGTTTTCTTCAAGAAGTTCTTGGAGAAAGGTAATTGTTCATATACTTGATGGTTTTACCAGTGCACTTGCTAGCTCCTCCATACAATGACTTTGTCCTAAGGATACAGAGATCTGTATAAAACAAACCTCATGCTTATAAATGTTTAGACACATATTTGGTTCTAGCACTGTACATTTTTAGTGATTTTTATAATAGCATTTGTTTGGACGAGCTTAGTTTTATCTTTAAACATTAATATACAGATTTAAAAAAAAAAAAAAAACATAATTATTTTTGAGATACAGGTGTAATTTTGCACCATAAACTAAACAAAATAAGTTGGTGAAAATAAACCTGTCTAGAAAAACACTCTATATCTATCTTTTTATATATATATATATATATTTATATATTTTTTAAGAAACCACTCTATATCCATCCATAATTATAAAGTGAAACAGAACTCTTTGGTATTTAGGTTTTTACATTATCAAAACTAATTGTATTATCAAATTGAAAATAATTAACAATAATATAATTAAAAATATGAAGGTAAATGAAGAAATTTAAAATTTTAATTCCATTGAATTAGCATACATATTTTATACTTATAATATAATTGGGTGCTATTACAATTTTAAAATATTACATTAAAAAAATTCTGAACATGGTAGTCTCCATTTTTTTTTTTTTAAGGCTCATTTTATTTGAACAAAGAAACAAGAATACAAATAAAAAAGAAGCAAGAATGGAGGAATATAGAGAGACAGAGAGAAAAAAGAAAAAGATTTAACTACTTTTGATCTAATCTCTCTCGACAGTTCTGCCAGTGACTCCTTTGTCAGAAGCTACAATAGGAGTTTCAATGCATTTGCAGCAAGGCTCAGTGGTGAAGAGCACAAAAAAATTGCCAGTGAGTGCTTTTAAGTCTGATTTTGTTGTCTTTTTGTTAAAAATAAGTTCTTTAAATAACTTCAAAACTACTCAGTAGTCAGTTTAGTTTGATACGTCTTATGATTGGAATAGTTTGTAACCCGGACTGTATAATTACAATAATGTTTATGTGCACTGTGCAGGCAAGGAAGGGGTGGTATCTGTGTTTCCATCTAGGACCCTCCAACTTCAAACAACAAGATCATGGGAATTCATGGGTTTTCCTGAACATGTAGATAGAAACCTCCCTGTTGAGAGTGATATAATAATTGGTGTCATTGATAGTGGAATCTGGCCTGAGTCTGACCGTTTCAGTGATGAAGGTTATGGTCCACCTCCTAAGAGCACTTGCAGCAGTGGTGATAAAAAGTTAAAAAGTTATTTTTAGCTCCACAAACTGAAAAATTAGAGCTGCAGCAGTGGAGGTAAATCTAAAATTTTTTGGTGTTGAGCTATACAGAGCACATCTATCTTTATATTTGCACTGTAGCTCACATCTATACCAAACTAATAATATTTTATTTATCTTTCCAATTAAATAAGGTTTCCTCTCACTTACTTTTGTGTTGGTTGTGGATTTGTATTATTTATTGTAAGAAATATATTATTTTATTGTGGTGTTTATATTATTTTATTGCGTTAAAAGCTAAAATAGATTCACTGCTGCAGCAAGTGTGTAGGTAAAATAGATAAAGTAACTTTTTGTAGTGTCATATAGCTAAAAATATTACTTCACTGCTGTGGATGCTCTAAGAAATGGAAGTGGACTTGTGATGGAGGCCTCAACTTCACTTGCAACAAGTAATTTCTTCTCTCCCTAAATTATATTTTCCATTTATATGAGTCTGCTTTTCTTCCGGGCCAAGCTGGATGATATATCTATGTACTGTTGTAACTTTTCCTCAATGTTACAATATTTTTAAGATTTATGTTTTGAAAATATAATCATTGAATTAGAAAATTGGACATTTTTCTAAGCCAATGAGATCTAACTAAACTGGTGCCTCCTTCCTTTTGAAGTTCTAGGGGAGGTGAGATCGTGAGTTCAAGACCAGTGGCGACGCCACTTAGAGTCCAAGGTGTTCCTAGGAACACCCTGGCTTGAATTTTTTTTTTTTTTATATATAATAATTTAAATTTTTTTTATTTGTTTACCTTTAAAAAAAAAAAACACTTTCAAGCAATATCAGGAACATTCTCAAAATTTTTATGCCAAACAAATTTTGAACTAAAATCTAAAAAAAAAAAAAATTGTAACAAAGAATCTGAAAAAAAATAATTTAAATTTTTTTATTTGTTGGTCGGTTGGTGTTGGTGAGTTTGTCTTTTATTGTATTATGATTTGTGAATTTATCTGATTGACTCTTCTTGTGTGAATCTTATCTATTAAGTGGGGGGTAGATGGGGCCATGGGGCCCTGTGGTATGGGGTCAAGGGTGGGATATTTGAATTGGGGAAGTAAAAATCATGCAGAGGCAGGACTTTGTGCATACATGAGTTGTGTGCTAACGCACAGTGGGGTGTGTGCTAAACTTCTAGTAGTTAGTAAAAAAAATGAATGAAGCAACTAAATACCAATAATTAATAATTTAATTAACTAATATATTATAAAAGACAAACAAATTAAATTATGTTAGGCTAAACAACAATTAATAATTTAATAATTAATGAAACAACAATACAACAAATTATAGTTTATAAAAGACAAAAATATTTATGAAACAACTAAACAACAATAATTAATAATTTTATTAATATTTCAAATGAATTTATAGTTTATTGTTCAAGTACCTTTGTTCATTTCATTTCTTTTTATTATTTTTTTTCCTTTTGAGATTTTTCGGTGTACAGAATGCAAATTTTCTTTGGTTTTAAGAATTTTATTTTATTTTATTTTTTTAAGTACAAATTTCATGCTTACCAAATCTTGAATTTCGGCCAGTATTTACCGAAACATATCGAAACACCCGAAATAGACCGAATTGACCAAAAAATTCTTCAAAGTGAAATAAGAATATCCTGAACAAAATTCTTAGAGTCACCACTGTTCAAGACGCATTGGTTACGCGTGTAACGTACCCATAAAAAAAGATAAAATATTATAAAAGAATGACACATTTCTCTAAAAACAGAACATCAAATAAGTTATAAGTTATACCAGCATAAGTTCATTAAAAAAAAAAAAATAAAATAAAAATGTTATACCAGTATAACTTATTCATAACCTAATGTCCCAAGTAATGTTTTACCAGTTTTTTTTTTTCATAACCTATCCACCCCCAAGTAATGCTTCTTTTTTTTTTTTTTTTTTTTTTTTTTCAACCCAAATCCACCCCCCCCCCAAAAAAAACTTTTCCTTCCCCCTTGAAGCTTTTCTGGAAAATTTGAAAGTTGTTACTCCCATGTGCTGATTTGGGGCCATCCTGTGTCTTTTGCCATTAATGCCTCTAAGAAGATTTGAACACCCAACCTTTTACAGAGCCAACCCGTACCGGAACATTGTAGGATATTTGTGGGAATTTTACATTTTTCTTTGTGTTTGAATACTCAAGAATATGAACTGTACATTTGCAGTAAGATCATTGGAGCTCGGTTTTACACATTAGACATTCATAGAAATTCCGCAAGGGATGAAGAAGGCCACGGTAGCCACACTGCCTCAATAGCAGCTGGTAACAAAGTAGCAGGTGCAAATTTCTATGGATTGGCCAATGGAAATGCAAGAGGAGTTCCATCAGCAAGGATCGCTACATATAGAATCTGTGGCCCGGGAGGGTGCACAGATGACAGTATCCTTGGTGCGTTTGATGATGCTATTGCAGATGGGGTTGACATCATTACAATTTCAGTTAGTGGAAGTCCAAGACCCTTCAATTTTGATTCTATTGCTATTGGTTCTTTTCATGCAATGGAAAAAGGTATACTCACTGTTCAGTCAGCTGGAAATGATGGTCCTTTTCCATCAACAGTAGCAAGTGTTGCACCATGGTTATTCTCCGTAGCAGCTAGCAGCACAGATCGACGAATCATTGACAAGGTTGTTCTTGGGAATGGGAAGACCCTTATTGTAAGTATCTCTGATTTTTTTTTTCTTCTTTGGTCAATTGAATGTAGACATAACTGTGTTGTGGGCAGCTGACAGATTTAGCTCTGTTCTTAGTTATAGTAGATACCGGGGTGTGATATTAATGTTGAGAAGCTTACAACTCCAAGGCACCTCATCCCCCCATTAGGCTAGCAATATGGACTTGAATGACCTGAGTCTTTCAGTAGTATATTCTAATGATTGTACAGTTACCAACAGCTTTGGGGCAGATAAGGTGTCTAGTGTCCTGACGGCCATTTGGAATGAGGTTTCACAAGCAAAGCACCCTTAAATTATTTGTAGTGGTCATCAAGCGGTGTATTGAAATTTTTATCATTGCAACTAATGTTATTATTCTTTGCAATACTTTTCCGCTAAAATTTTCTAATTTCATTCTTCAATTGCCACTATATGAACTTATCTTTTGATTTTCTTTTTGTGCATTAATCGCACAGTTTTTCTGTGCCTTATTTTCTTTGATATGCTTTTTTTGGTTTTCATTTTAGGGAAATGCAGTTAATTCTTTCACACTAAAAGGAGTGAAGTTCCCTCTCATAAAGGGTGAAGATGCTAAGAGTAATTGTTCTGTCGCTGATGCTCGGTAATTGTTGTTCTTTTCTTTATTGCTGACTTTGAGTGGCCATAAAAAAGAAAAAAACTAAAAAACTAACCACAGCATGTTCCATACCAGTCTTTGCAGTGACCATTGTCTAGATAGCAGCTTAGTTAAGGAAAAGATTGTGGTTTGTGATAAGTCAACAGGATGGAATGAAGCTTTCAGAGCTGGTGCCCTTGGGTCAATCACCTTAGATGAGGATTATTTTGTTGTTCCCTTACCTTCGTCTGGTTTAACTTCTCACAACCATGATTCGGTGAAGTCCTACATAAATTCTACAAGGTGAGAATCCTAATATTTTTGTACATTCTGATTTGTTTATTACAACTTTCAAGTTGTACTATTGCTAGAATTCATGAGAACTCGTACACTGATTGATTGGATTTTATTGGTTTAGTTTTTGGTTTGGGAGAAGATTTATTCTACGATTCTGTCATTAATGTCTCTAGTTTTCATTTTTCCAGTAACCCGCATGGAGAAATTATAAGAAGTGAAGCCATCAAAGATATAGCTGCTCCTAAATTTGCTTTCTTCTCTTCTCGTGGGCCAAATTCAATTTCTGACGAAATTTTAAAGGTTGCCCATCAATTTCTGTCTTTCCAGGGATGCATGTATCGCTTAAATGAATTTCATTTCTAACAGATATATATATATATATATATATATATATATATATATGTTTGCCACATATTGCAGCCAGATATAACTGCTCCAGGTGTATATATTTTGGCAGCATATTCACCTGTTGCTTCACCATCAAGTGCCCCTGGTGATAAGAGGTCTGTTAAGTACAATATATTGTCTGGAACCTCCATGTCTTGTCCCCATGTAGCTGGAGCAGCCGCTTATGTTAAATCATTTCACCCTCATTGGTCTCCTTCAGCCATCAAATCTGCTCTCATGACCACTGGTAATCTTCATTCTCCTTCTTTCTTGCTCTATCAGTTTCCTAGTTGTGCTATGTGTCTAACTTATTTTATTTTATTGTACTTCAAGCTTTGTCAATGAATGTCACAGAACATTCTGATGGTAAATATAAGGATGGCGAATTTGCTTATGGTGCTGGCCATGTCAATCCAGTAAAAGCAATAGACCCTGGTCTATTGTATGAAGCTTCTAAAGATGATTACATGAAAATGTTCTACAGTATGCAAGTTCGTCTCTTCAGTCCTAGCCCCAAGGAGACGAAAGGTTCTCCAAAGGATCTCAATTACCCATCAATGCAAGCTCTAGTTAAAATAGGCAAGCCTTTCACAGTTGAATTCCCCAGAACAGTGACAAATGTAGGCCTTGCCAACTCCACTTACAAGTCAAAGATCATAGCAAATTCTAAAATTAATGTTAGTGTGAAACCTAGCTCCATCTCCTTCAAGTTATTATATGAGAAGAAGTCTTTTATTGTGAAAGTATCAGGGGAAGCATTAACAGCAAAGACAAGAATTTCTGCATCGCTCATATGGTCAGATGGCACCCATAATGTGAAAAGTCCTATTGTCATGTACACACAGAGAATCCAGAAGAATAAGGGATGAACTTAATTAATTGGTTATGCAAGAGTTTTTATTAGTAAAAATTTGATCCATAAATGGTCCAGAAAATTATTTTTGAAGGTGTTGCAATATATATATTCTAGCATTTTGCAAGTAACTTTCAAATTTTTCAGGAAAACATTTTTAGGATATTCAACTTCAATGATTCAGAGCAACAGTTCCATTCATGCTCTTAAAAAAATCCAAACTCTGAATAAGAATTCTAATGGTCACCCCCAAACCATTGAGTGTTTGTTGCCATATAGCATGGACGGTCAGTCGTAAAATCTTGGAAGAGACTGCAGGATCAATGAAAGTGGCAAGAGGGAAATATGAATGGTCAGGCAGAGTTGTTATGCAGAAAAGCCATACCAATGTAAAAGATATGTCAAATGACAACTACCACGCCGGGATGTTAACATAATTCAAAAAGTTCCACTTTGAAAGTAGAGAACTGATTCCAACAATTACCTCATTCAATTAAGGGAGGCACTTAAGGCCATGTAATTTAAAAGAAGATTGCAAGTTATACGTAGAAGTTAGAACCACTTTTTTACCATGAACATCCTGCAATTTAATTTACTCTAACAGGGAGAGAGCTACTCTTATTACAGTTAGTATTTAACTATTAGGAAAAAAAAAAAAAAAAACAATTATTCTCCCACACATATATGAGAGCATGGTTTTTAAACCCAGACCGGTCCGTACGGTCCGACCGGATTAACCGTGAACCGTTCATCAAAACGGTTTTTTATACATGAAAACCGTGTATATAGAAAATATGAGAGAACCACTTAAACTGAGGTCTGACCTGAAAAACCGTTCAAACCGTAAGCTGGTTCAACTGTGAGACGTCGGTGAAATTTGATTTTCCGATATGAAATTTTGGCATGGATCTGAAGTGAAAAAATAAAAATAAAAATAAAAAGAAAGAGAGAAACTGATGAAAAAGATCCGAAGATGAAGCAAGAAATTTAAGGAGCATCGATTGATGGCTTGATGAGACTAAAAAAAAAATTAGATGAGTGCAGTTACAGACATGACTCGTGAGGAGGAAGAAGAGGGGAGGACTGCAGGAGTGTTGAACTGGAAGGCTAATGCTAGATAATTGTGGAAGAAGGAAATAAAGATTCACAAAGTAAAAGTAATAAAAGCCTTGGAAATAGATAAGTTAGAGATCACATGGGTGGAGTGAATAGATAAGTCAGCATGTATGAGTGAATTTAATTTAATTTTTTTTTTTTTTTTTTTTTTGACAAAAGTGATAGAAGAGTGAATTTAAATTTGAAAAGGAACCTTCTGGTCCCTATTTGGCAGGAAATAGTCAAATCCCCACTACAGTAATTTATTTCCTAATAAATGTTTATATTTGAGTTTTTTACTTTAGTCTTTTTTTTAAATGATAAATCTCATCATCTCTCCTCTTATTTGGATTTTTAAAAAAAAAAACATTATAGTTAATTCATTAATTTATATAATTTAGGTATAATAAGAATAAACAATAAAATTTATTTTAAGGATTGTTTCAATTTTTTAAAATTTTTTAGTCAATTTTATTAATATTTATGAATTTAATTACTTTTTTATTATTAATTATTAAATTAATTATGACATCATCACAGTTCGACCTCGATTCAATCTCGGTTCAACCTCAAAAACCTTGAACTTCTCCCTTTTACAGTTCAATAAACGGTCCGGGTTTCAAAACCATGTATGAGAGCACTAATTCACTAAAACATCCAATCTCAAAGAAATTTAAACTTAAATCAAGACCTACCAATGTTCATAATAAATTGTTTAAGCTCAATATCATCTCATCAGTAGCTGGTATAGCTGTTTAATTGCTCAATATCATCTTCTGTGGTGCTACATCTAATACTAATGACCTTAAAGCTCCAAGAACGATAAACTTCCTCAAAGTTGTTAGTAGGTTCGGATAAAATATAAGTGTGTAGAACACAAGGCACAAAAATGCACATTATTTAAAAGCTTAAACAGAATATGCCTAACAAATTAATAAAGGACACGGAAGAAAATAGCATATGGCTTGCAATTACTCACCACATCAATCAGCAATAAGAAATAACACAAAATGACACTAGCTTGGATATAACCAAATTGGTGGTTCTTTGTTCATCAAATTAGGTCATAGAACGTGCTAATTAATTATTTGTTGCTTCATCATAGAAATTAACTCACAACATGTTAAATTAAAAACGTTCCAAATCGTAACCAGAAATATTGTAACAAAAAGTTCTAGCAGTTCTTGTAGGATCCACAAAATCATAAAAAATATTGGGCCTTTAAATAAAAGGTAAACAAAAAGTAAATGACTAATCCCTATCGTTGAATGTCTTCAGACCATATTATAACTTGCGTTGACGAGTCATCATCTTCAACTTCAAACTTCAACACGATCTGAACCTGAATCCATACTTGAACCAACAACCACAAAGTGAACCCAGAACTCATGTTGATGGATACTCTCTCTTCCTTCTTCTTCTTCTTCATGCTGTTGTTGATGGTCCACAACTTCCATACTCTCTCTTCCTCCTTCTTCTTCCTCCATATTTTGATGGTGCACAACATCCATACTCTCTCTTCCTCCTCCTCCTTCTTCTTCTTCTTCCTCAAGAGGCATAACAAATCGACAAAGCGGACACAACCCTTTAACCTGGAGCCACTTCTCGATACAACCCGAATGGAACTTGTGCTTGCATGGCATCTCTCTAGCCTCGCCGCCGACTTCAAACTCTTCCAAGCAAATCGAGCAGGCTTTATCAGACTCCTCCGCCGTCACTGTCACTCTCGGCATAGCCTCAATAGCCGCCTTCGACGCTCGCAACTCCCCATGCTTCTCCGGCGAGCTGTGGCGGAGTGCTGCCGCTACTGCTAGGACTATATTCAAGATAGTGGGAAATCGACCTCCGATTTCTGGATTCGACATGTTCGACGCGGTTGAAATATAATTGAAACTATAATATTCAGTATTCTCAGAGAGAGAGAGAGAGCGTTTTTTTGTTTTTGTTTGCGACAAAAGAAATAAGCTTAGAGATTAAGGTAGTGTGTTTTTATATAATAGAAGTACGAGGTGAAAGAAGGATTTGGAAAAGCACTAGAAGCTTCCGGAACTTTTGTTTTTTTTTTTTTTGGGAATGTCAATAAAATAAATAAACTTAACTTTGGTTGTATACTTGTATAATAATAAAAATATTCCAAATTATATACTGATATGTTTCCTATAATTTATTATTACCCATGTTATTTCAACATGACTTAATTTGATTTTTTTTGTTGTTAATAATATAATTTTTTTTAAGATGTGCTACTATTATATATGACTATAAAATTATCAAAACTAATATTTTTTGTTTCAGCTTTTACTTATTTATATTAAACATCAACATTTTCAAATCTATTATAGTTTTTATTTTTTATCTATTAAAATTTTCTAGAATTTGTATGTTTAGATGTTATTATTGTCATACATAATTTGTATGTATGTATATTAGATTTTAAATAAACAAAATTAAAATCAATTATAATTATAATAATATGAGACAATAAAAACTTTTTTTTGGTTATGAAAGTGAATGAAGGAATCTATGACATATTATCTTCTCCATTAACTATATATATATTTTGCTTGAAAGCATAACTAAATTTTTTTTTTAAAGACATATATACTTAATTAGGTAATTTTTATGTAAATTCTAATTAGCTTAATTAATAATAAAAAATTTTCATTGAATATGTGCGATGAGGCTTCTGTATTTTATTTAGTTTCATAATTTTTTATCCATCCTAATTTGATACTTATCTATTTTCTTACTAATATTATACATTTAAAACTACTAATACAAAACGGACAAATAATTTTAATACTATTTCAGCTGTATCAGTAATTCTATATATGTACTATTAATCATCTGTGGTACAACTGGGAATTTTTTCTAGGAGGGGCCAAGCTAAAGTGCTCAACATTAATAAGTTAAAATTTTTTTGGTTATATTTTAAAGCTGCGTCTTACATTCTTTAATGATACCAGGAGTGCAATTGTTTGGGCGTCTATACACCCAAAACACGCGTTTTCAAAAGAAGTGTAGAATGCCTCTTTAAATACGCAAGGGAGTAGTTCTCATAAAAAAAAAAAAAAACACTCAAGGGAGTCTAGTTTTTACAAAGGCCCGTTAAAAACCATTTATAATTGATCATGATTTTTTCATTAAGTTACTCACTTTAAAAACTTTTTATTTTTTGGAGAAGGCACTTTAAAAACTTGAATATTGAATTTTTCTAAACTAATTACATGGCCAATTTTTTCACTTAAAAAAAATGTAAACTATTGTTTATGTTCAATCAAATATAACAGACAACTTAAGTGTAAATTTGTTTTTTTTTTGTTTTTTGTTTTTTTTTACTTCAATAAAAATAATATGCAGTACTATAAATATATGATAGACAAACGTAAAAGAATACAACAATTTAATTACTTAAACCATTGTCTACTGAAGAAATAGATAGTACCACCGCACACCCTTGGTGCGATAGTCACTTCATAAATATAAGTGCTTGTGAGGTGTGGGGGGGGCAAGGGCCGGGGTTCAAGTCTCCAGGAAGGAGCTTCACACACATATACACTTAGATTAGGCTAGAGTAGAAATTCTATCTTGTATTAAAAAAATTAAAAAAAGAAATAGATAGTAAACCATTTTCGTTTTTTAAAATAATACTCCTTCTAATTTGTTTGTCCCCTATTCCATTTGGAGATGTCCCAAAATATTGTCCAGTTTCTAAAAATAAAAGTCATTAATTTATTAATGTTCTTAATATACCCTTACTTTATTTTCAAAACTATTTGAAAAGAAAACTAATAAATATTTAAAAAATCAATCTAATTGGGGCACTTTTTTAGTTGTCTTATTAAGAATAACTCTTTAAAAAAAAAAAAAAAAAAACTAGTAAATTTATTTAAGGGTAATTTTGTAATCTTATACTTTATTATAAAGCAAACAAAACAATAAATAATATTCTCTTATAAAGTTTAACTTTTTAAACAGAACAAACAAATTGGGACAGATGGAATATAAAATTGTTGAACATTAAAAAGATATACAAGCTACAGAGTAAAAGTACAAACCACTAATCTAATATAGGAAAAAATGCTCACACACCTGCTGAATTTTTATGTAGTGGCCATGACACCTTCTAAACTTTTATATTAGCTAATTTACTCCATTAACTCTATGCACCTTCCAAATTAATACTTTGTTATTTTGGTGTTAAAAAAACTAAAGAAAACTCATGTGAGCTTAAAAAATATTCAAATAATTTGTCGTAAAGTGCCACTCCCTTGTAGGAGCTCTCCCCCTCGTCTCGTAACGAGCCTCTCCCTCCCTTCGGCCAGCTCTAAGGGTACTGTGTTTTTCAGTTTTTCTTGTTATTTCCAATGGCAGAGGGTGTGATTGATAGTTTGGAAAATATGAAGATAACGGCTGATGAAGAAGAAGTTATTGCTATATTAGATGATAAAAGGATGGAAGCTATTGCAAATTGTAACCTGAGTCTCATTGGAAAGTTTCTTACATGCAAATCTTTCAACAAAGGGCGGCAAAGAATACATTAAGGAGAGCATGGGGCCTAGAAGACAAGATGCAGATTCTTGAGATTGGTCCGAATCTGTTTCAATTCAAATTCCAATCGGAGTTTGATATGACTCGAATACTAAGAGGCGGTCCATGGACGTTTGATAATCAATTGCTCATGCTTTAGCGATGGAAAAAAATGGATGAATGTGGGGAATATACAAATGGATTATGCTTCTCTATGGGTCCAGATATGGTGAGCCCCATTTGATATGGTTTCTCCACAAGTTGCAACAGAAGTTGGCAGCAGGTTGGGTATGGTTGAGGAGGTGGAAAGCAGAAGAAGACAAGATGATCTAAACTTCTTCATGCGAGTTCGTGTTGCACTGCCGATTACAAAGCCACTCAGGATGTTGTTAAATGGCCTCGATAAGCTCTACATCATGAATGGCATCTACCATCACAGAATGTGCTGCCATCACAGAATGTGCTGCCATCACAGAACCATTGCTATCCCTGATCACAACTCCTATGCTGACCTTGTTCACTTATTTAAATATAGCCCGCTTCATACCGCCCTTGCGGTGGAGGTACCCATTTTGGGCACTCCCTTGGACCTGCAACTCGTTTATCCTCCTTTGACGACTGCAATTCAGATATAAAATCATCAGGCCGTTTAACAGCATCCTGAGGAAATTTTTCTAGTTCATTCACCCTTATCTTGTGTCGGCAAAACCATAAAGACCAAGATATGACTGCAAACTTCTCCAGTGCTTCTCTGTGATCAGTGCTGAAGACTTGGTTTGATACCACCTGAAAATTTTGTTTTCTGAATTGTATACCTCTTGCCAAACAGAGCTAGTTTCCCACACAACTCGAGTAGAAGGGCAGAGCCATAGGATATGGTCTACATGCATCCTCCTTATCTACTCCACATCTGTCACAGATTTCATTCAATAAACTCCTCATTTTGTCAAGTTCATTTTTGTAGGCAGAGAATTTGTCATTGCTTGCCATAAAAAATGCTTGGTCTTGTGTGGTGTGTGGTGTGTTTAGAAGACAAAGTTTGCTCCAGATGGGATTTGTTAGAATTATGTGTTTAAATGATTGAATTTATCATTTCTCAATAGTTTTAACTTTAGGAATAATTGGTAATTTAACATGGTGTTAGGACAGAATATCCTTTACCATCTTTTTGTTTCGACCCATATTATTGGATCAGGTGGTTTTTGTTCACTCAGTGTGATTCGATTTTATCAATGCAGCTTCCTCAAGTAAAAAAATCTGGTCAATGAAGTTGCTTTTTCAATTCATGGTAGTAATATCAATTAATCCTTCAACTTTTACATCATGTGAGAGGAGCTGGATCAGTGATTGGACTTTGTGTGTTAAGGAAGTTGGAAGCGAAGAATCTCCCCATATGTGTGCATCACTTCCTCTCCCAATTTGCCACCAATATCCCAGATCAATGATATGCTTAGATTCCTTTATGCTGCATCAAGCGTAAGAGCCATTTAGACCTTATAGACCAAACTGTCTGTATCATTCATCAACCTCCAGTATTGCAACAGTGCTTCATTAAATTTTTTTAATGCTCTGGAAACCCAAGCCGCCACTATATTTAGGTTTGCATAAATTATCCCAGCTGGTCCAATGTATTTTTTTGCTTCTTATCTCCACTACCCCACCAAAATCTTTGTATCATTACCTCAATCTCCTTGCATAGTGTAGTGGGCAACCTAAAGTAGCTCATCACATACTAGGTATAGCTTGTGCAACTGCCTAAAATAAATTTTTTTTTTACCCAAATGCAAGGCTAACCCAAGTGCAGATATGACTAATGATTTCTGAAAGAAAAGATCTTCACCATAACCCTTTTAAATCATGTAGATCAAGCTTAGGAACATTCTTTAGAGCCAAGATCAAACTAAAAACAAGGGGAAATTTTGAAATAAAAAGTATGCATAACTTGATTTCTTCAATTCAAATACTAGACCTTCTAGATTTTTTTTTTTCCTACTTTTTTAGTCTATAACAAGTAAGATTATCATTAACGGTGCTAAAACAGGTGCAACCTAAGTACACGAAGTGTGTACATATGGCTTGCCTAAAAACAGCAAAAAGAAAAGGAAGAGGAAAGAAAATTTATAAATCAATTACTAAAATTTAAGAACCATCGTGAAACTTTAGGAAAGAAACCAATCCTACAAAGGAAAGATGGTTTGAGATGCACTCAATTAAAGCCTTGAGAATCCATTTTATATCCCTACCAACGATTTCTCTTTTCCCTTCAGACAACCTGTTACTGTTTAGTCCTCTCTTGCCAAATATTTCACATCAAGCTAGAAGGTACAGCTTCTTAGCTAAACTAAGCCCTCTACTTTTTCTTCCCCTGCATAAGGCAAGCGTCTCAACCACAAATCTTAAGTATAACCCACTAAACTCCAGAAAAAAATTAGAAAACAAGTGACTAATCTAATACACACACTACTAAGTTGAAGTACACTATCAACCGGGATGACCTGCTGATACTAAACAGGCTAAACAAAGCTAAAAGAGTCAATGTAAAATCCCACCTATGAATGCCTTATAGTTTCAGATTTAGATTTGGAACACAAATTCTGGTTTCTTGAGCTTTAATCTAATTGATTTAAGGGGAGTGGCTTGGCAGGTAGAATATGCGTGGCAATCTATTAAAGGAATTATCTTGACCCTGTTTCAGCCTTTTTTCTTCCTTTCCTCCCTAAAGTGCCGTGATAGCAACCTAGAGCTGCACAGCTACAATAACCAGTATTTTATCCTTGGCTTTTGTAAAAAAATATTTATGCTAATCATGCAATACCACCCTCCCCCAAAACTGCTCTTAAGTGCAATAGATCCTAAGAATGGATCATTCAAACTAGTGGCTGTATGACACATGACCTTCCATTCATTTTTAGTTTCTTTTGTTCTAAAATTATATAATGTTGACCACATTCTTACAAAAAGTTCAATCTCAGTCACCATCCACATCCTTATTACAAACCAATCCCAAATACAAAGTAGAGGAATTTATCTTTTTCAGAAATATGGTGCTAAAAAGATAAGGAAAATAAAAAGTTCATATAGATGTAGCTCTGACTGTCATATTCATGTTCAGCACTATCCTTAAGCTCTCTCACAGTCAAAAGTCTCAAACTACCACAAGATGTAGAGAGAATCTCCTATTTCACCCATCAGGTCCACATACTTCAGATCCTCCCACAACCTACATTTACTGTGGGAAAATTTGCCTAAAACACTCATGAAACGCATCATACTCTGAATTCCAAAGAATATTGAATGTGTCCATTGTCCACGCCAAATAAGTTAAATCCTTGAAACATAATCTGTTTCCAACTTTAATCTAAGCCATAGCCTCGACAAATCTCTTATTTTATTTCTTTTTAACTCTTTGCGTAATTTTTTTTACAAGCACTTGGCCCACACTCCACGTATATGGAAACAAAAAAAGAAAAAGTAGCAAAAGACAAGGGAAAGTTGAATAACAAAGACAGGGGGGTTGATAAGGTTACCCTGGATAAAGAAAGATTATTGAGTTTGGCAAAGGCAGAAAAATCTGCCTTTTTTTCTTCCCACTAGTTATCCCACATCGATACAATATAGTAGTTGCAAGAATAGTTTAGAACCCAAAGCTAGAAAACTGGGTTAGAGTTTGTTTGGCAAATATTATTTTTGTTAACTTATTTTATTATTCAGCTTACTTTTGCTAATATTTATAAGTTTTATTGCACTTTTTCGTATTATTTATGGTTTTCTCTGTACTATTTTAATTAATTTTTACCTTTATCAACAGTACTTTCAACAAAAAAAATTCAATTTTAGCAAAATAAGCGTATTTCAAACAGATCCTTAGTCACCAAGTAAGGCATTAACATGATTAGATTTAAGTCTAAGTTTTCAAGATAGCCATCACTAAGATGGCATGGTAGGTCTCTCACTTGTGTTGGTATTGTTGAAAACTTGAAGGCCCAAGGTCCATGGGTTTAATGGGCCAATCATGTCCTTCATGGGCAGGTATCAATTACAAACAACTAAATATTGAATAGATTATCAACACACCTCAAAGGCCCTTGGTCTCTGGGTTTAATGGGCTAACCCATTTCTACATGGACAAGCAACGATTATAAACAATTGAATATTGAATAGATTGCTCACATATCACCAACCATCCTAGCAGCATGCTTATCCTTGTTCTTTCTCACAGAAACCACCACTTTTTTATTTAATTTTTTAGACTAATTTTCTATCATTTTGAAATTGCACAATTTTTTTTAATGAATAAAGGGGGGGGAAGGGAGACGACCATTGTGACTCATCCCCTAGGCTCACCCTACATGGGTGGGTAGCAATTATACAACTGAATATTGAATAGATTGTCAACACACCCAAAAGGATCCATGGGTTTAATGAGCCAATCCCGCCCTACAATTTTTTTTTTCCTGAGAAAAAGGACAACGTGTAATATTAAGGGACGTTGTTCAAATTAGTTTGTAATACATAATTAATATCTAGTGGTACATCTTCCATTTAGACTGATATGGGATGGGAAAGAATTGATCTTCGTGCAAGTGAATGAGCGACCTTGTTACAATGCCAATGTACATGAGATAAATAGAAAACTGAAAAATATGAGGCAAATTAGTTGATATCATAGACAATGTGTTCATATTGTGCCAAGGAGTTGCTGCCACTCTATAAGACTTTAATTAGGGACTTAGAATCACCTTCTACGATAATGTTTTCAAACCCCAATTCAAAAGCTAGTTCAAGGGCCCGTCTTGCCGCTAATGCCTCCACCTCTATGACTGTGGGAGGCAGAGGTACCTATTGCGACAAAGAAGCAATAACTAAACCATCAGTGTATCGCATAACAACACCACTATTGTCATTCTCAAACACGACTCCGTCAAAATTAACCTTGTAACATAAAGTTTCGGGCTTTGTCCAAGAGGTTGGTTTTCGAGTCAAGTGAACAAATGTACCCAGAGAAGGGGATGAAAGTTCAGATGCTGTTCTTTTGCCTGGTTCAATAATTGAGCAAGGGATTTTGTCTACTTACCCAGCCTAAGGTTATTTCTTAAGTTCCAAAGAGCCTAGATGACTGAGGCGAATAGTTTGGGGCATGGCCGGCTCAACAACCTTGGGGGCCTTAGGCGAAAAATGGGGTCTTTTTTGTATTTAAATACTAATCAAATAATATATATTGAATTTTTTTTATTTAACATTTATTATTCTTGCTTTTTGAGATGCAAAATTACTAATTAAGTTTTTGTATTTAAGTTCCTCTAACATTTTTTTTTCAATTAATAATATAGCTAATCCACTTAATCTTTCTTGTGACATAGTAGAGCTTAAATAAGATTTTGTTAATTTTAATTTTAATATAGCTAATCCACTTAATCTTTATTTTTCAAATAAAAATTAATTTATTACATGGTTCAATAAATTAGTGTCATTATAATACAAATAAGTTGATCATGATACACATCAGATTATTAATTGGTATGATAATTTATAATAATTGATAAAGTAAGAAAACGTGTTGTCCTATGACTATGAGTCACTGGGATGTGCAGCCTTTGTAGCCTGTGCAGTGTGTAATGTGCAACGGTGCAGCCTGTGCTGCTGTGCAGCGTGTAACTGTGCAGAAAACGTGTTGTCCAACATAAATTTAATTTTGTTAGCTGAAGTTTGACTATTTTTTTTTTTTCCCTTTTTAATCTTCTGCATTTTAGGATACAATCGGGTATTTTTAATGCATTTTATTGACCGATAACAGTAATTGAAATTTTTTTAATTAAAATATACAGATAAATATATTATATATAATTTTTTTTTTTTTTAAGTTGGGGCCTTCTTTTATTTTGCGGTTTTAGACGATTGCATCAATTGTATCATCTATTAAATCGGCCTTGGTTTAGAGTCCTTGTTTTCTACAAACATAAAACCAACAATATTGATGAAACTTGTGCTTTGCCTGAGAGTACTATGATTCCAGAGTGGGATTGAATTCCATAATTCCTCCAATTCTAGGCATTGGTACAAGGCATGAAACACATCTTCTTGGTGCAGTTTGCAAATCTCGCATAGGCAATCAATAATCACTTTGTGTTTAACTAGGTTGGTTTTAGTAGGCAAAGGATTTTGGCAAGCACGACAAGTCAGGTTTATCACTTTCGTAGGAACTTTAAAACTCCAAATTTCCTTCCACAAAAGTTTGTAGTTTAGGTTGTGGAGATTGTTGCTCCTTTTGTAAGAACTTGTAGCTCGGTTTTGCTGAGTATTCTTCATCCAGATTGAGGGGCCAGATGAGCACATCCTCTTGTATTGATCGGCCCATAGGGATTTTCTTGATCCCAACCTCCTCAAGCTCGAAGAAATAAGTATGAAGAATATTTTCCTTCCAATTGAATATTGAATAGATTGCTCACGTATTTACACAACATCATAGCAAGGCTAGCATGCCTACCTTGGTTCTCCTCATAGAAACCACCACTTTTTTTTTATATATAGAAACCATCACTTTTTTATTTAATGTTTTAGATTGATTCTCTATCCTTTTGAAATTGCACAATTTTTTTTTTTTTTTAACCATGAAGCAACAAGGTTATTGGGTATTAACTCTTCACTCATAATCAAGGGTTGTGAATTGACAATTTTAAAACACAACTGACCAAAATTAATGACAAAAGGCACAAAATAAAAGATATCAAAATAATTTTTTGTCCTTAATTCTAATAACCTCTAGTCTAATAATTCCACAAAATAAAAAAAGAAAATGTGTATACTTTTTTTTTTAATTAAGAAAACATAAATACATGTTATACATGAGTGTAATTTTGGATTAGCATTTTCATGAAAGCATAGTTTTTTTATTTGTTGAAATTTGACAAAATTATAACTATACGCGAAAAAAAAGGATTTAAATTGTATTTTATAAGCAAATAAGCTAAAAAGTTCCAAGAAAAGAAAACCAATCCTTGCTCATACAATTTATAGAGCTTTTAGAATAAAATTTAACATGTTAACTAAAGAGAAAAAAAAAAAGATGGTAATTTTTTTTTAACAAAATCCATGATAAACTTACAAAAAAACCACTCAATTTTAGTACAAAATCCAACAATGAAAACATCTATATTTGGAAAATTGCTCACAAAGTTGACAAGTAATGTCACTATTATTTTTACCTAGAATATAGAAGATTTAATATAACTTTAGTACATAAATGTAATGAGTCAATTAAAATTGAGTTTAAAATTTTAGAACAAAGTTTAGTTACAAAATTGGTTGTAACTTAAGGCTACAAACTCACTCAATAAAATAAATATTACAACATATTTTGAAAATTTAACCGTTGAATTGCATGTTCTTTATGCTCTTAACACACATGTTAAATTTTGTGTTAATCAGATATTATTTTCTATATGATCTATAAGCGCTTATATTTTGTGCATAATTTTAAATTACAAAAACTTACAATTTAAATTACAATTTAAAAAATTCATTGATGACACAGCTATTGATCTTTAATTTTCTTGAAATTTTGCAGGTATGAAGGATATAAGAAGAAGATGTGATCCAATGGTGGATTTGTCAAAATTCATCTCTAATAAAAAGATATTAAATAAATTTGTAGCCTAAAGTTATGACTAATTTTGTAACTAAATTTTGTCCAAAATTTTATACTAAAGGCTTGATGAAGGAGTCAAGTCGGGTATTGGTTCGACCTGATTAGATTAGATTAAATTGGGTCTGGATCAGTAACTGAGCAATATGGGTGTATTATTCATGTTACTCATCTCCTGTTTTTCTATTAAGGTTTGGGCAACTTAATGGGTCTGGTGCCAAATGTACTGGGTCTGCGCACTACTAAAGTAAGTTTTGTCATTTGTATTTGATGATACAATAAAATCGTCAGTAAGCCACACGGTCCACACGTGCTCCCGATGACGTACCTGCGCAACAAAGAGAGTGAAGACCTTTGAAAGGGCACCGGCGTGGTACCGGCCAAATACCCTCCGAAGGTTAAGTTAGAAACCTTTACTTTCAACACTAGAGTGCTAGAGTTGAGTTATTTGTGCGTACCTTGCCTTGAGAGGGTCTTGTGGTATTTATAGTAGCGTTGGGCCGGGATCCAAGCCTTGGTCAAGGAGTTCTTTTCCTTTTAGGATAATAATGCTTGGATCTCACGTATCTCCTAAAATCCTTGTCCTTGTAGGAGTCTCCTTAACCAGGCGTGTCGTTCAAGAATCATTTATGTATGCGTGTTGGTCAAGTAAGGTTGTGGATGGAGCCGAGGATAACCTCGTCAGCCTGTCTTCGTCACCTTGGCTATGCGTTAGGCTAGCTCGTGTCCTGAGGCCGTCAGCCTTAGGTCTCAAAACGCTTTGGGTCGTCAGCCTACGTGGCCCAAGAGATGAGGTCGTCAGCCATGGGCTCGTCAGCTTAATGTCATTAGGATAACCCTTATCAGCTGCCCCCTACTCCATAGCCTCGTCGGCCTGTCCCGACGTGCTGTGGAGTATATATCTAAAACTTAACCTCGTTTCTCATTAAATGCTAGGACACGTGGTTTAGTTTGATTCGCCTCGATTTGCGACGAGCGTGTCGCCTCGTCTTCCGTGCCCCCTTTCTCCTATATATACTTCTTACTCCCCTCATTTCAAACTTTCCATCACTTTGTAATCTTTGAGAGCAAAGCGTCAAGTTTACGATTTTCCGTCTGTCTACCTTGAAGCCGTCAACTTCTTTGGGACCGTCACTTTACGTCATACGTCACCTTTTACTTGTAAGTTTTTCTTTTTCCGGTTCTTTTTTATTTTCCTACCCTGTTCCTTTAGCGAAGTCGTTGGCCTAGGTTCTTAGAACAACAACCGTCGTTTGTAGGTAGTCAGATGTCCAGTGAACAATCGTCAGTCCGCGAAGGAGCGGGTTATGACGAAGTCTTCCCGTCAGGTCTTCAGCCCGAGGAGGGCTTGTCCTGGTCGTCAGAAAGGGACACATCGGCCCATTCTTCTGACGAGGTGGATGGGAGTGGTAGAGGAAGTAAGGATGGGAGTGGTGGTGAAGAAGAGAGAGCTAGTGACGGGAGTGAGGATGACGGCGATGAGGAAACCCTAGAGAGCACCTCCGGAGCCCTTAACGACGACCGCCCTTTCGTCCTCCCCCCTGAATGGTCCGTTAATAGCTTTTTGCCGACGATGTCCGAAAACGTCTTCAATACATTAAGGGCCCGCTACCAAATCCCAGAAGACGTCCCAATCCGTCTCCCCGTGGAGGGTGAACGGTGCTATACAGGCCGAACAGCAGACGTGGGTATGTATGACGCCATGTTTGCGGCGGGCTTGAGATTACCACTGACGGGATTGTACCGTCAGTTAACTAACTTTTTAGGTATTTCCGTCAGCCAAATTGCCCCCAATGCGTGGAGGACTTTTATCGGCGCGGAGATTTTGTGGGGTCGTCTCAGCGGTGGGCACCGTCAGTTAACCCTAGATGAGTTCTTTTGGTGCTACCGTCCGCAACACATTTCCTCGTCCAAAGGGTTCTATCACTTCTCCGTTAGGTCGAGAGAGCTGAAATTAGTGTCAGATATGCCTGACTCTAATAGGAAATGGAAAGGGAGATACTTCTTCGTTGAAGGGACGAACTGGGTGTGTCGCGAAGAAGAGTGGCCGTCAATGCCATATGGTTTTTTTGACAACACTTGGGCATACGTTAGGGATTCAGGTTGACCCCGTCGGCCCCTCTTTTCGCCTAGATCTGATTGATTTCTAACCCCGTCTGTTTTTCTTTCAGCCCACGTTCGTCCTCGCGTAACTGCGGAGCAAGAGGAGTTCATTCGCCGAGTGACGTCAATCCCTCTGGACGAAAGGAGGTGTCGGGACCTAATTACCCTAGACACTTTGCACCTGTATTGTGGTGGTCCCGAACCGTCAGACGAGGCTCGTAGACTAAACGATTTATCCCGTCGACGTGAGTATCTCGTAGTTACCTCCGTCACTTTCCTCACCTTTTATTGTTTTTACTTACTTTTTATCTTTACCAGAAATGGAGACGGCAAAACAAAGAATCCGTGCCGCCGCGGCAAAGAAGAAGCAGGAGGAGGAGAGGGCAAGAGGTGAAGCGACGCCGTCGTCAGCCCCTAAGTCCGTTGGGAAGAAGGGCGTCAAAAGGAAAACCGACGGGGCTGGCGACCGGTCTGGGAAGAAGGTGATCCCCTCTTCTGGGGAACCTACCAAGGGGCCGTCGCCCCCACGAGCTTCTCACGGGGCCGGCAAAGGCCTGATGACGGCGTCTGGGGTCGTCCCTCCAGATTCCGCCCGTCACCTCCTTACCCACAAGGACTATGCCGTGGAGGTGACGGGGTCCATCCTAAAAGAGGAGGAGATGGCGCTGTGTGACGACGAGACGACTGACGAGCTAGGGTCGTCAGGGATTTTCGACCTCACCCGGGTATACTATTCCTTCCTCTTATCATGCCATATGGTCGACCTTACAACGGACTGACGTTATTCTTACGTCTTGCAGGCCATGATCCGGATGAAGTACCTGTGGGACAAATGCGCGGATAAAGAAGCTGTGGTTTCCCGTCTGCATACCCGGCTAAGGAATGCTGTTGACGCCCAGCAGCAGTACAAAGAGGCCAACGTCCACTTAGCAAAGGAGGTGAAAAGACTGACGGACATGCTGGCGGAGGAGGCCCGTCAACGAGGCCTGGCTGACGAGGCAAAGGTGGCGGCGGAGAAGGAGCTGCAAGGACTGATGAGCCAGGTAGAGACGGCCAGGAATGACGCCGTCGCGGAATTCAAAGATTCCCAGCAGTTCATTGATTCCTGCGCCGTCTACTACGCTGACGGTTTTGAAGATTGTTTGAAGCAGACGAAGCGCGCCTATCCTGACTTGGACTTGTCGGGGATCAACATGGACGAGCCCATACCGTCAACTCCGGCGGGTGAATCCATCCTCGAGGGGGATGATGAGTCTACCGATCCTAAGGCGGACACGAGAGACGGCGGCTTTGTTCTTGCTCAACCTGCCTTGGAGAGGTCCGTCACCTTGGATCCGTCAACCGGTCTTGATGCGGCCAAGTCTACTGTCGACCCTTCTACTCCAATCGTCGTCCTGTCCCCGTCGACTGCTCCTTCTACTTCGTGAACCCTTTATTGTAAACACTGTTTTGTAATGAATTTTTATGCTTGACGCCCGTGGTTTTGGGCTTTTTGTAAAGACAATTTCCTTTTGTAGTATTTTCACGTTTATTTCTTTCAAAGTGTTATTTTTCGCCGTTGGTTTGGATTTTGTAATGTTTTTGCATCTTGTCCTGACGAGGCTACCTACTTTAGTAAACTTTGTAGTGACTCCGTCTATTTCGCGGACTTTGTATCAGAGTCGTCCATTATTTTTTGAATTCCAAGTTTACTTTATGGTCTTTGTAGCGACTCCGTCAACTTTGAGGACTTAAGGTTGTCCATTTAAGGTCGTCCGCTTTGAGGACTTAAGATCGTCTGCTTTGTGGACTTAAGGTCGTCAACCTTCGTGGTCATACTAGTAGTTCCGTCAACCTTGTGTACTTACAGTTGTCTACTTTGTAGATTTAGGGTCGTCCACTCTGCGGACATAGTAATGGTTCCGTCCATTTATCTACTTTAGTGACGAGGTCGTCTTATTTATTGACGGGGTCGTCTATTTGTGGACCTTGCTGTAGGTACGTTTGACTTAGTGGCCTTAATGCGGTAGTTCTGACCTGTCCTCTGTGGACTTGAGGTCGTCAACTTTGCGGACTTTGGGGCGTCCACCTTTAGGGCGTCCACTTTTAGGGTTTTTGTGGACTTAGATTGCCGTCCACTTCGCAGACTTAGGGTCGTCTACATTGTGGATTTAAGGCCGTCCAGTTTGTGGACTTAATAGTAGTTCCGTCCATTTTGTGGACTTTGCAGTAGTTCCGTCCACGTTGTGGATTCAAGGTCGTCCACTTTGTGGACTTTGTAGTAGTTCTGTCCATTTTGTGGACTTAAGGTCGTCCCCCTTGTGGACTTTGTAGTAGTTTCGTCCACTTTGTGGACGTAAGGTCGTCCCCCTTGTGGACTTAAGGTCGTCCACTTTGTGGACTTTGTAGTAGTTTCGTCCACTTTGTGGACGTAAGGTCGTCCCCCTTGTGGACTTAAGGTCGTCCACTTTGTGGACTTTGTAGTAGTTTCGTCCACTTTTGTGGACGTAAGGTCGTCCCCCTTGTGGACTTAAGGTCGTCCACTTTGTGGACTTTGTAGTAGTTTCGTCCACTTTTGTGGATTCTAGCTTGGTCATCCCATTTGTTGTTTCGTCTGCCTAATAGTTGCACAAGTTGTTTTACTGAATAAATTCCTCTTATTGTGTTGAAGGCATAAAATTTGTTCAAAAATGAATAAACCCTAGCCCTTTGGGCTTTAAATGTATTGTAATGAACTAAAATAAATGACTAAAATAAATGACTGTAAAGTAGACTGGAGATGAGGAGTAGTGTTTCTTGTGTTGCTTTTTATTGGTAGTACTTTCTGAGGTGTTCGGCGTTCCATGGATGATGTAGCCTTAGTCCGTCCAGAGTCTCTAAGTGGTAAGTACCCTTCCTTAGCCATGATGTAATTCTGTAGGGTCCTTCCCAGTTTGGGCCGAGTTTTCCTTGCGTTGGGTCTTTGGCGGCGCCCATCACCTTCCTTAGGACCAGGTCTCCAACTTCGAAGTCCCTGCGCTTGACTCGGGAGTTGTAGTGCTTTGCCATGAGGTCTTGGTATCGTACGAGCCTCTGTTCAGCTGTCGCCCTCACTTCGTCGACTAGGTCAAGTTCTAGACGCATGGCTTCGTCATTCCTTCCTTCGTCATGGTTGTTTACTCTGTAGCTCGTGAGTCCGACCTCGGCTGGTATAACTACTTCAGTGCCGTATGTCAGCCGGAACGGAGTTTCTCCTGTGGGGGTTCTAACTGTTGTTCTGTATGCCCATAGTACGCTGGGTAGTTCCTCCGGCCATATGCCTTTTGCCCCCTCGAGCCGAGTTTTGATTATCCGAAGCAAGGATCGGTTCGTGACTTCCACTTGTCCGTTGGCTTGGGGATGAGCAGGGGAAGAGTAATGATTTTTGATCCCTAATTGTGAACAGAAATCCCGGAAGGCGTTATTGTCGAACTGTTTGCCATTGTCCGAGATCAGGACCCTTGGAATTCCATACCTGCAAACGATGTTCTTCCAGACAAAACTTCGCACGTTCTTCTCGGTGATAGTGGCTAAGGCTTCTGCTTCCACCCATTTGGTGAAGTAGTCGATTCCGACCATCAGGAACTTCAGTTGCCTGGCTGCCGTTGGGAATGGGCCCATGATATCCAACCCCCATTGGGCGAATGGCCACGGAGCAGCGATCGGGGTTAGTTCTTCAGCTGGCTGCTTGATGAAGTTACTGAAACGTTGGCATTTGTCACATGTCTTGACATATGTCTGGGCGTCCTTCTGCATTGTGGGCCAATAGTATCCGGCCCTGACTAATTTGTGGACCAACGATTGCGACCCTGAATGGTTACCACAAATTCCTTCATGTACTTCTCTCATGACATAATCCGCTTCTTCATGTCCTAGACACCTTAAGTACGGCCGGGAGAAACTCCTCTTGTATAGGACATCCCTTATTAAGACGAATCTCGCTGCACGGACCTTCAGCTTCCTTGCGGCTTCCTTTTCTTCGGGTAGAATGCCTTCTTTCAAATAGGCGACCAGAGGGGTGGTCCAATCGTTTTCAGATTTTACTTCCTGCATACTGATGACATCTATCAGTGGTGTGAGTTGAGTAAAAAATAGTACCTTGTCGGGGATGATCACATGTTCCGCTGATGCAGCTTTCGCAAGGCGGTCGGCTTGTTCGTTGTCCCCTCTTGGAATTTGAATAACTCTTGCCTGGAGCTCGTCCACCTTTCTTCTTGCTTGTGCCAAGTACATCTTCATTCTTTCTCCCTTACATTCATAGTCACCGTTGATCTGATTGGTGATTACCTGAGAGTCACAATGGACTACCGTACCTACAGCTCCTACGGCCCTTGTCAAATCTAAGCCTGCTATGAGGGCTTCATATTCCGCCTCGTTGTTGGTCGTAGGAAAATTAAGTCGAATCATGCATTCGACCTCGTCACCCTCGGGAGAACGAAGTACGACTCCTGCTCCGCCAGCTTTTTTGTTTGACGATCCGTCAGTGAAAACGTTCCATTGGGAACTCCCCGCCCCCTGATCTTCTTGATATGCAAACTCCGCAATAAAGTCAGCGAGTACCTGCCCTTTGGTGGCCGTGCGGGGGCGATATTTTATGTCAAATTCGCTCAATTCTACGGCCCATAAGGCCATGCGTCCTGCGGCATCAGGGCTACTCATTGCTCGTCGTATGGGCTTGTCAGTCAGCACGACCACCGTATGAGCTTGGAAGTATGGCTTCAGCTTGCGCGCTGCCGTAACTAGAGCGAAGACCAGTTTCTCTAGTGGCGAGTATCTTCCTTCTGCCCCGTGGAGTGCTCGGCTGGCGTAGTACACCGGCCTTTGTACCTTGCTGTCTTCCCTCACTAGGGCTGCGCTGACGGCGGCTGGAGAAACGGCCAAATAGAGGAATAGTTCTTCGCCTGGCTGGGAGGGTCAATAGTGGTGGCGACGATAGGTAGGCTTTGAGGTCTTCGAATGCTTGCTGGCACTCGTCCGTCCATTCGAAGGACCTCTTCAGTGTGCGGAAGAATGGGAGGCACCTATCCGTCGCTCTGGATACGAATCTGCTAAGCGCGGCGACCTTTCCGTTGAGGCTTTGTACTTCCTTCACATTTTTTGGGGGCGTCATCTCCATTATAGCTCGGATTTTGTCTGGATTGGCTTCTATGCCTCGCTGGGACACCATGTATCCCAGGAATTTTCCGCCCGTCACTCCGAAGGCACATTTAGCCGGATTTAGCTTCATGTTGTAGGAGCGAAGGGTATCGAAGGTCTCCCTTAGGTCTTTCAGATGATCCTCCTTTCTTTGGCTTTTTACTAGCATGTCGTCGACATACACCTGTACATTTCTCCCGATCTGCCCCACGAACATTTTGTTCATAAGCCTCTGGTACGTCGCTCCTGCGTTCTTTAAGCCGAACGGCATGACCTTGTAGCAAAAAAGGCCTTGACTTGTTACGAACGAAGTTTTCTCTCGATCAGCTTCGTCCATCTGGATCTGGTTGTATCCTGAAAATGCGTCCATGAAGCTTAACAACTGGTGTTGGGCCGTAGAGTCAACTAGGAGGTCAACCCTAGGCAGAGGATAGCTGTCCTTAGGGCATGCTTTGTTCAGGTCGGTAAAATCTACGCACATCCTCCACTTTCCGCTGCTCTTTCTTACCATGACGACGTTTGCTAACCACTCGGGATAGTGAACCTCTTGAATGAAACTCGCCTCTTGTAACTTGCGGACTTCCTCCGCTACTGCCCGGTCTCTCTCTGGGGCAAAGACTCTTTTCTTTTGGCGAATCGGCGGAAATGTCGGTAAGACGTTTAATCGGTGTACTATGACTGACGGATCGATGCCCGGCATGTCCCTGTGACTCCAAGCGAATACGTCCCGGTTTTCTTTAAGAAATGCTGTGAGTTCCTGCCGTATCGTCGCGTCTGTAAGAGTACCGATCTTGGTTGTCCGTTCCAGCTGGGAATCGTCAAGAGATATTTCTTCGAGTTCTTCTATGGGCTCCGTCGTGGTGCGCTGTTCTTCTATGTTCATGGCTTGACGGTGGTCATCCATCTCCATCATTGTAATATAACATTCACGCGCGGCCACTTGGTCTCCTCTTAATTCCCCTATCCCATAGTCCGTCGGGAATTTTATCATCAAGTGGTAGGTTGAGGTTACAGCCTTCCACGAGTTAAGAGTGGGACGTCCTATGATAGCATTGTAAGCTGATGAGCAGTCGACTACAAGGAACGCTACATTCTTCGTGACCTGCTGAGGGTAATCTCCGACGGTTACTGCCAGGGTGATGGTGCCAAGGGGGAATACCCTTGTTCCTCCGAATCCGACTAGGGGGGCGTTAGTCGGAACTAGCCGTTCCCTATTAATTCCCATCTGTTGGAACGCAGGATAGTAGAGGATGTCCGCTGAGCTCCCGTTGTCAACAAGGACTCGATGCATGTTATAATCTCCTGCTCGTATGGTGACGACGAGCGCGTCATCGTGGGGGTGGTGGAGGCGTCGCGCATCTTCTTCTGAGAATCCAATGAGGGGTTTATCAGTCCGTTGCATTTTAGGTACGGACCCTGTCAATTGGATGTTCTGGACCATTCTAAGATAGGTCTTTCGAGCTTTCTTTGAGGATCCAGCGGTCGCCGTGCCCCCTACAATCATCCGGATATCGCCTAACGGCTGCCTGGGGCGCTCGTTGTCTCGTCGGGGAGGTTGGTCCTGCGGTGGCCCTGCCCGCTCTTTGCTAACGAATCTCTGCAGCTTCCCCTGTCTGATTAGGGCTTCTATCTGCTGCTTTAGGTCATAGCAGTCAGCCGTGTCGTGTCCATGGTCTCGATGGAAGCGGCAATATTTGTCCTTTGGTCTTTTGTTGGGGTCTCCCTTCATCTTGCCAGGAAAAGTCAAAGTCCCCTCGTCCTTGATTTGCATTAGGACCTGGTCGATGGGGGCGGTCAGCGGCGTGAAGCTCGTGAATCTCCCTAGGGGTGGTTTAGGGCGGCGATCATCCCGTCGCTCTTCGGTCCTAGCCTTCTTCTGCCCCCTATCCGTTCGTGTGTCCTCCTGCCTTTCTCTTTTCTTCGGCTTATCTTCCCTTGCAATCAGCGCGTCCTCCGCGTTCATGTACTTCGTTGCCCTGTAAAGCACGTCGGACATTGTTTTTGGATCGTTCTTATATAGGGAGAAGAGGAACTTACCCTTTCGCAACCCGTTGGTGAAGGCTGCTACTTGTATCTTGTCGTCAGCTTCATCTATTGAAAGGGCTTCTTTGTTGAACCGCGTTATATAGGATCTCAAAGTCTCGTCCTCCCTTTGCCTGATACTCATCAAACACGCCGTGGACTTCTTGTATCGGTGGCCTCCGATGAAGTGTGACACGAACTGAGCACCCAACTCTTTAAAGGTGTTAATCGAGTTTGGCGTCAACTTGCCGTACCAGACTCTTGCGGACCCCTTCAAGGTTGTTGGGAAAGCCCTACACATAATCTCGTCCGGCACCCCTTGAAGGTGCATTAGAGTCTTGAAAGACTCCAAGTGGTCCAGGGGGTCCTTTGTTCCATCGTAGCTCTCTACCTGCGGCATACGGAATTTTGGGGGCAGAGGGCATGAAGTGACATTCGCCGTAAACGGTGAGTCGGTCCGATGTACCAGGTCATCGAGGTCGTTAGACACTCGTCCTTTGAGGGCGTTCATCATCACATCTATTCGTTCTCGCATCTCCTGCATCTCTGCAGCGATGTGGGGAGGCAAGGCTTCCGAAGGGGTAGTCAAGTTGGTATCCCGCCTCTCCGGCCTGCTCGGGGCATTGCTGCCTTCGGGTGCCTCTGGATCCCTTCTCTCAGCGCTTGTTTCCTCCTGATTTTCTTCTTGCGCTCCAGGACGCATGTTCTTCTGGCGCAGCTGCTCCTCCAAGTCGAGATTTTGTTTGGTCAGGCGCTCGACTGCCGCTGCGAGCGTTTGGACTTGTTTTTCCAGAACGGTAGCACGCGGTTCTTCCGCCTGAATGTTGTTGCTGGTAGCCATTGAGCGGGTGAGTACCATGCAACTTTTGTCCGGAAGCGACAGCGTTACGTACTTTCGGTTCCCACAGACGGCGCCAACTGATGATACAATAAAATCGTCAGTAAGCCACACGGTCCACACGTGCTCCCGATGACGTACCTGCGCAACAAAGAGAGTGAAGACCTTTGAAAGGGCACCGGCGTGGTACCGGCCAAATACCCTCCGAAGGTTAAGTTAGAAACCTTTACTTTCAACACTAGAGTGCTAGAGTTGAGTTATTTGTGCGTACCTTGCCTTGAGAGGGTCTTGTGGTATTTATAGTAGCGTTGGGCCGGGATCCAAGCCTTGGTCAAGGAGTTCTTTTCCTTTTAGGATAATAATGCTTGGATCTCACGTATCTCCTAAAATCCTTGTCCTTGTAGGAGTCTCCTTAACCAGGCGTGTCGTTCAAGAATCATTTATGTATGCGTGTTGGTCAAGTAAGGTTGTGGATGGAGCCGAGGATAACCTCGTCAGCCTGTCTTCGTCACCTTGGCTATGCGTTAGGCTAGCTCGTGTCCTGAGGCCGTCAGCCTTAGGTCTCAAAACGCTTTGGGTCGTCAGCCTACGTGGCCCAAGAGATGAGGTCGTCAGCCATGGGGTCGTCAGCCATGGGCTCGTCAGCTTAATGTCATTAGGATAACCCTTATCAGTATTTTTTTGGTAGGCTTGTATTTTTGTGCCATATTTGTATTTGTTTGGGGTTTTATAAATGAATGTAATAGAATATGATACATGTAAATTAAAATAACGGAATGGAAATCAATCAACTAATTACCTCTCTTATTTGGAGTTTGAAAAAAAAAGAATGGAATGAAAATGTAAATTTGTTTGGGAATTTAATTAAAATGAATCAGTTTATAACAACATTACTAATATACCTGTTTTTTATTTAATAAAAATAGGGTATAGACAGTAAAGCCTATTGTTTATTAAAATATATCGGAAAATTTCATTGTAAAGCCTATTGTTTAATGGTATTACAAATTAAACCCATTAATTTTAAAAGTAACAATATTAAAAGTAACAAGTAAATCTCTAAAATTTTAAAAAGTAACAAATTAAACCTTTTAATTTCAAAAACAACAAATTAAATCTTAAAGTATACAAAATTAATAAATTGAACCTCAGTCCACTAAAATGGAAGGATATTTTATTTGGAGTTTAATATAAGCTGAGAGTTTAATTTGTTACATTTTGGAACCTCAAAGTTTAATTTGTTACTTTAAAATTTAATTTATTAATTTTTGAAACTTCAATGGTTTAATTTGTTAATTTTGAAACTACAAGGTTTAGTTTGTGACACTCCTAAATTATAGGGTTTAAATCATTTTTAAAAAAATATTTCATTTCCTTTGATTCCTGCCAATTTTAAAGGAATTTAAAAATGGATTTACATGGGAAGATAATTGCTCATATTACTTTCACTAATAGCCTCTCAAGTCCTCCACTCGCTTCCATACAAACAATTGGGCACTTCAAATTCAGTCAAGATACAATGTGTAAAACATAATATGGGAAATGCCTTGAATTGTTAATGGAGACTAATCGCACGAACAATTAGAGTGGTTTAACTTTCTATGTAATTTAGAATTTTACAAGCAAGTAGTTGCTCAAAAGATTGACTAAATTACTAATAATTAACAAGTTAAAGGCTGCATTATAGTTTTCATTCCAAGACAAAGCAGGATACATTCTTACATACATATCACACAATTAATGGCAAATGTCAAGCGCTACTTATGTCAGTCAAAGTGTGAAATTTTCAAGATATTGCAATTAAAGAACAATGTCACATTTATAATGTATCATTTCTCATCGAAAATCCATACGACAACACTGCACAAATACCTTCATATTTTCTTTTAGCAAGTTGGTGGTGGGAGTGAAAAAAGTAGTGAACCAATCAAAATACAAACCCATCCATGATTCTCAGCAGAGAGAGAGAGAGAGATACAAGAGAACACTGACTTGAGCATATGTTTAAGATGGAATTGCCATTCCCCCATTGGTCACGTTGAATCGTGTGACATGTACCTCTTGAGGAAGAAAGTTGTATTTTATGCCAAGGTTTTCAAAAATCTTTTTTAATTCCAAGACTAGCTCTGATCTTCGACTGTTCTTTTCCCCATAATTTTGATGGTTCATGGTGTGTTGAACACAAAGAGCCATCTTCATCTTGTCTACATTCTCAATCTCCTTCACTATCACAGAATGTTTCGGGCTCCAATGCTTCGGCTTACTTTCAAGGTATCTGCATCCAATAATAAAATTTTTCACACAGATAAATCACTCCTGTAAAAACTATGATTCTGAATAATAAATATATATTGAAAAGATTAAGCACTCAGCATTCTCAAGGACCAAATAAACTCAATGAACTTGAATATCAGCACATGGAAAAAAAGGTTTTTGTCATAGTTCAAGCTTCAAAATTTTTCACTTCTCCAAATTTTTTATAGAATTTTGGCTTTTCATTTTACTTTATTTTATTTTTGTTCATTTGTAACACATTTTGATATCCTTTAGCCTAGTTTGTAACTTTTGTGATTTTTTCCCCTTACTTAGCAAGACACTTGTGATTGCAGAAAACAATTTGGTGAAGGTAGATGCAATAAATCACTTACGCTTGTATAGCCTTCTTCAGGGCATTAATATCATCGATATGAGTAGACACATCAATGGTGAAGTCAATAACATCGGCCATGTCCGGACTTCTTCTGAAATTGCTGATTGGCTTCGTAAGAAGAACAGAATTTGGGTAATATATTTTCTCATTATCATACCGTAGGAAGACTGTTGTCAATATATTCATCTCTTCAACAATCATCTGCATAGAAAATAATTAATCATAGTGATAATAATGATAATAAATAGTATTAGTCGTTCTTAAAGTACGCTTTCTAGTCATTTTTTTTTACCTGTATGCCATCAACCACACAACGATCACCAACGTCAAAAGGGTGCATCACAAACACAAAAATGATGGACTCAAACATAGTTTTGCACATGTTTTGGAACATGAATCCCACAAGCAGTAGCTGAGATGTAACTACAAAGATCACCTTAGTTGTGGCCAAACCCATTACCAGAAGGGACACCACGGTTATAATCACAGTCACAATCGCGCTTGCCAACTTGTGAAGTTGCTGGACAGCCGTCTTGGTATCATTCAGGGAATGAGCTAAAGCTTTACGCTCAACATAGGCATGGACCTGACAATGTCAAATGCTTAGCAAAATATCTCATGAGTAATTTCTTCTTCCTAGCTAGAAAAACAGATGCAAAGTAAAAAGCGATTAGAATTCATTCATTTTCTTAAAAAGCCATAGTTAATAAATAAAGCTTAATTTGCATTGTAGTGGTTTTAGAGCTAATACTAGATTGAAACATTAAAATCGCGGGTATAAGACTGAAACAATAATCCACAAAATATTGTGGCTACTTCTGTAGTACAACCAAGTTTAAATTGAATTGGTCCATCCATGTTCTCTAATGTCTAATCTAATATAGGAGCAGATCAAAAGTCGAAGCTATGGTTGTCTTCACTGGGTAAACAAAGGAGCCAAAAGGACAAGCAAACACATGTTGATAAATATTATATATTGGAAAAAGTGTTAACTTCTTATATGTCAGGGTTATTATTTTGAAGCTTACCACCCAGTTTCTGAATGAAGATTTTGTGATTCTTCCAGTTTCCAATGCTCCTTCAAAGAGAGGAAATATAGTGTTAACCTCCTCACTCTTCAAAAACTTTAGTAAATCTTCCTCGTCTATATATCTGTAATAGAAAAGAAAAACTGATGAATAAACATAGACAAGGGAATGCAATTTTTTTTTTTTTTTTTTTTTCACAAATAATAATATTGAATTTGGAACATTTCTATGCCTCTCCAGATCAGCATTCAAACGTCTCTATACAAGTTATTATCAAAGGTAGACGTTCATTGTTGGGTATGTTTTAAAATTAATTGGATATGTTCAAAGCTTAAGCCCATAATATTTTGTTGTAAAGCCCAAGCCCATGCTCTAGAATTTTCCTAGGCTGGCGTGGGAATTTTTGGCAGCAAACAAGAGTACAAAACCCTCAATCATCTCATATTTCCTTAGAAAACTAGTCAGCCGCAGCTTCCCCTGTTTTGCAGAAAATACACAGCAGCTTGCGGCATCAATGTACTCAAACACAAAAATCTTGGATGCAGGTGTGCATCTTTTCTACCTTATGAAAAATTTCAGCGGTCCAGTTAAATTTTTAATTGTTGCTGGTGGTGCAAACGAATTCGAGTAGTTTCAAAATTTAACGAGAAAATGACCATTAACTAAATTGTTGACTTAGATTAAGTTAGGGTAGAAATTCTATCTTATATAAAAAAAAAATAATAATAAAAAAAAAATAAAAAAAGAGTTTCTCTTAATAAAGGCTGCCTAAACCAATTTTAGCAATCAAAAAATGTCATACAGATATTAAGACATCCAGAATGATAGTGTACTGAATTGGAAGATTTTTTTATTATTTAAACATCTAACATTTTAACTCAGTTTAAAAAAAAAAAAAAGGAACCATATAACAATGAATGAAGATACTAAAAATAAAGAACAAAATAGTCAACATAGGTTCACAAAATTAGCCATATTGCATTTCAATCGTACAATGATTGTACATTTTCGATGGAGTGAATTAAAACCCTATATGTTGTGTGAATATATTGATTGAAGACTGCTCAGCCATTCATAGTGGGCTGGCTCTCTTTATTTTTGTTTCTTAGGCTCAACAAAAGTGACTTGGCTCTCACTTGTAAAAAGTAGGCAACCATAAGGGAAGAGGACCAGTGGTCACTGGTCAGTGGAGGAAGATCTACAAGCTGGGGACAAAAGATAATGTTAAATTGTTAAAGGGTATCTGTGAATACTGAATGCATGCTAAGGACAATCTCATCTACTCAAGCATTTGAAAAATAGTGCTAGCTAGCACAACGTTGACAGAATGACAGAGGTACTAAAGCACAAAAGACAATTCATTTACTTTTCAACCGTGCATGTGTATATATATATATATATATATATATATATATATATATATATTTTCCTTTTTTTAATAATACTTGAATGTGACATAGTAACACTCTAATTGCTACAGTTGCTAATAACTCAAATAAACAACTTTTTAAGTGGAATATAAGGGGCCACGCTAGTGGGGAACTTGAACCCATGCCCGAAGGCATGTTATTGTTGGCCCAAGCTCAACTCTTCCGGCTATTGAATAAATAAACAATCGTTTTCCTCAAGACCAAAAAATAAATCTATGTGGTGTGTGGTGGGGGGCCACAAATGTGAGGCTCACATGCTTACACTCACATGCTGACACCGGATTCAAACTTACTGACATGAGTCCATGACCAGTGACAACCACCAATGAAATATCCTACCAAATTCTTGTTGAGAAAGCCCAAAATCAGTATTATCTTCAATTTTATTATCTTAATTAATGAAAACCAGTACTAGAGCAGGTTGTGTACAAGAAGCCCCTACAGAGTACTCTGGCAGAGAATTGGAGGGACCATGTGGTTGGAGTGGAGCTAGATTTGGGGTAGAGGGAGCTAGATTTGAATCTTACCTAGTCAAGGAATAACATTACTTAAATAAAAGAATGTCCCATAGCAATCACTTTCTTCTTTATTGGGGCCATGTAGTAATATGAGTAACGTGTCATTAATGCGTCAATGAGCGATCACTCCCTCAGTCCCTCTACTCATAAAAAAAAATTTAAAAAAAAAGAGCAATCACCGTCTTTGCATATTTGTCAGATGAGAATCATGTGAACCAAAGTGGGGGATGGACAGGTAATATGATGTGTATGCAATAGCACGATCAACCACCAGCGTGTAATGAATGATAGCTATAAAAAAATAAAAATAAGAGAGAAGAAAAAGAAGAACAATGGCAGATGGCTAGAGAAAGGTTGGGGTCCAGTGGTTTCCTAGGCCTCACAACATCAATAAAAGAACTTCTACTCAAATTATGATACTCAATTTCCACTTGAAGACAAGAGAGTCCATTTCATGATTCAGATTAATATTAATAATGAAGAACTACCCAAAATATGATATTTAGAAAATTATTTTATGGTTTGGATTTTATTTTTTGGGCGACAAAAAGTATACTCAAGAGATTGGGACACCAAAAATTTTCTATTAAATAAAAAATTGATAACTTGAGAGTGAGAAAACTCACTTGGCATCAGACTTTGCAACGTTCTTGAATACTCTTTGAGCACAATTCCTAGCCTCCCATTCACTATTAATCTCAGACTCAGCCTTGCCAAAATCATCAACAGTCCTTGAAATAGTAGACAAACCCGAGGACCTTACATAACTCACCAATTTCTTCACACTCCAAGCCGATGGCCTAGCCTCCGAGCTAAGCTTCCTCAGTCTCTCCATATCAATCCTCCTCGACCCATACTTCTTCGACCTTGTGAATGGATACGTGTTATCCCTCAGCCTCGCCGGCATTGTCTTCGACGCCTGTAATCTTCGACGAGGCAAGTCCCTCTCTTCCTCATCCAATGGAGGCCCAGATAGAGTTTCCAATATATAGTGATTAAACACACTTTCTTTCATTCGATCAAAGAACGTAGCAACATGAAAAGATGAAGCAAGGACTTTTACAAACACTATTTTTAACAACCATATCGTTGCCGCAATAAGAATCGCTATAAGAGATCGAAACACCTTCATGAGGAACTTGTTTTGTTTGTGAACATTAGGAAGCATGATCATCCATGCTACTAAGACAAGGCCAAGCCAAACACAGTTTTGGAAACTCTTGCGCAAACCATAGACAAAGTATAGTACTCTTTCTCTAAGCATGAAGTTTCTTTCAATGAGAAATACAAGAAACCCCACTACCCAACCAGAGAAAAGGCGACCACAGAATACCACCATGACCATTAAGCACCATTTCCATATCTCTAAACCCCACTTTTTCTCATATTTAAGAGAAGGTTGTGTGAGAGAACATACCAAACAAGTCATTATAATGAGAAACAATGTCCATTCAATCACAGCTCTCTTATTTATCTTCTTTCTCCTTTTCTTTCTGTACTTGCTGTGTGCTTCATCTTCTTCTTCGTTTTCTTCTTCGTTTTCATACCACTCTTCATCATCGTCATCTGTGGACGACGTGTCGTCGTGGGGGTTTAAGTATTGGAGTTCTTCGGATTCTTGGATTGTTCTTGGTGGAAGAGGATAGCTGATCTCTTCAAAACGTGATCTTGGTTTGGAAAAGTTTAAGCGCTTAAGTGTTTTGGTTCTTGTTGTGGGTTGGGACAGTGGATCACCATTGGATTCTTTCTGGGGTGATTGTTTGAGCTTGGGATCTGGGGGTTCTATATTGAGGACTACATGGTCTGTGTTGCTTTTTTGGACCTCCATGACTGTGAGTAAGTTCTCTCTGAAAGAGTGAGTGAGAGAGATGGGTGTGAATGAGGGTTTGTACTTTTTTTTTTTTTTTTTATAGTTAAGGAAGGAAAATTATTAAAGGCAAGGAAAATATCGGTAGAGCCTATATTTTGTCCTTTTGAAGATTTTTTGTTTTCTAGATACTTCACCAATGTCAATACTCAATTCCCACGTGCTTTGCTTTTTGATCAATACTTTATATAAATTACCTTAGTGCTCTAAGGAGATATGTTAATGGTGAAAGAAAATCAATCGAGGCTAAAGTATAGCGAGATAATTAACAATAATGATGTTGATGGATTCCAATGTAATTAATAGGGGTGGCAGTCACACTAACATATATTTTATATATCCCTATGTTATATTATATTTAGCACATGTCAATCATTGATTATGTTATATTACTAACGTATGTCTTTAGTAAAACCATTTTAAAAAATTTTTTATAAAAAAATAAATAAAAAATAAAAAATATTTTTGACAGTATTTTCAATTTTTCATAAATTCTTCTTTAAAATAGATAATTGATATGTCCTAAGAACCACACCCTAATTTTAATACTCCAATGTTTTTATTATAATTAAAATTAATCACTTGGTTGAAGTTCAGAAGTCTTATGGAGGGACATTCGCACATATGTCCCTCCATAAGCACTTGGTGGTTTTTATGTCCAGTTGCATTGCCAATCTCTTGAAAACTCATTTAGAGCAAGGCAGTAGGAACATGCCTCTTGGTTTGAGGCTATGTGGACCAAAGATCAAGCCAGTAATGAATGGGTCTCATTGTTTTAAACTGGCTAGAGAAATTCAGCAAGATAAGTATAACATAAAGAGGTGGTATAGAACCATTTTGGGTACACCAGAACAAGAATCATGGTTCCCTCAAAAAAAAAAAAAAAATGAAAGAACAAGAATCATGGAGATTTGAGAATGATATTGAAGTTTTTCAAAGCAAGGATCCCACTCAAGAGATGGAGAAAATTAAGCAGCACAGCCTAGAATTAGATAATTGGCTGGAAAAAGAGGAGTTGTGCTGGAAGCAGAAGTCAAGAGAATTGTGGTTAAGAGAATAGGATTGAAATTCCAAGTTCTTCCATCTTTTTACTCTAATCCAAAGGAGAAGGAACAACCTAACATAAATTAGAGAGAAGGAAATGAGACCAGATTGCCAAACAGGGAGGAGATTTGTGGACAATTATACATGTAAATTCCAAGAGGGTTTAGTACCTCTTCACCTCAAGCTTCGATGCTAGAGGATTTAATTTGTATATCAAAACTTGAGAATAAAGAACTCACCAGAGTTCCAACAGAAGATGAAATTAGAAGTGTGGTATTTGAGATAAACCCGACCAAATCCTTTGACCCAGATGGAATGCCTAGGCTGTTCTATAGAAATTATTAGCTAACTATTAAGTTGTCTATGCGGTGTAGATAATATTGTAATATTTTATATAAGATGATTTTGGAGAATGTTGCATATATATTATAGCATAATTTTATTAGTATTGATTTCATTGTAAGAAGCAACAAAAAATAAAATAAAAAATTACTCATAGGGTTGGCAACTTAATGGTGGTGGGAGGCCAGCATGACGATGGTTACGACCCCTCATATTCTTCTTTTTTCCTTCTCTTACAAATATTTTTTCAATCTCAGGTCTTTTATTTTTATAACAGTGAAACAGTGCATTTCATTTAATAATCCACAACATTTTCGTGTTTCTCTAATCCACAACATTTGCTTAGTTAAATTAGTCCTTAATTTTTTTTTCTTTAGTTTTTAATAGTAAAATGTGGGTATGCTAAAAGACATGAAGAATAGTTTTTATATATATATATATATATATATATATATATATAAAAAGGTAAGCAACATGAAGAAGAGATAAATGTATGGTGTAAGTTTAGGTAATTAATGAGAAATTAATGAGATAATATTAAAAATAAGTTAACATTATCTTTTTGGTGATAGTAAAAAAAAAACTTAATAAGAAAATGTAAAAAATGGCTGTGTAAAATTATAGTGCCATGTGGCAGAAGCTCTTGCAATCCCACATGAGATTATAATATAATGTTGTATTCTTGTATTAAGATTATATTAATGTAAGATTAAAATAATGTGATATTATGGTATAATTTAATATCACTACAAACCAAACGCCTTCCTATTCTATGCATCTAGTAAGTTGCACGTGTGATGCACTAATAATTTTGCGATATTTTATGTAAAATAGTTTTAAATAATTTTGTACATAAATTATAAAGAAAAAGTAAACTAAATTGAAGTAAAAAAATATATACATTTTGAGATACTAAAAATTGGTTTAGTAGCTTCACTGCATATTTGTAGCATTCTTAAGGTAAGATTATTATTTTTTTAAATCATGAAAATAAAAATAAATGCAAAAGAGTAACAGGACCACAAAAATAAACTAATTTGTGTTGTGTTCACATATTTCATTCCATGAAATAAAAGTATACCCAACTCTCTGACTCTCTTCCACTCATTGATAATATGACATTAAGATATGGTGTGGGCAAGTGTATATGCAAGTGTCTTATAGATGATTTAAAATTAAACCATGGTAGAATATGACTTTACATTGCACACCAAATATTGTTTTTACTTATATACCTAAAACAAAAACTAACTAACCAAATTACCTAAAGCTAAATCATATTTAAGCCCTTAATTTAAAAAGAAAAAAAGATTACGCATAGGGGTTTCGGTGTCTTGATGGTGGTGGGAGGCTAGTATAATGGAGGTGGTGACCTCTCAGATTCCTTTTTCTCTTTCTTTCAAATGTTTTGTTAGTCTAAGGTCTTTTGTTTTGATAATATATAGTGAAATAATGCATTTTATTGAACAATCCATAACATTATTGTGTCTTTCTATCTCTCTCTAGAGTCTTATCTCATTAGTTATTATTATTAGTCCTTACTTTTTTTTTTTTTTTTAAATACTAAAACCGTGGATATGCTAAAAGACATGAAGAATAGTGAAATAATATATAGTGAAATAATGTATTTTATTTAACAATCCATAATATTATTGTGTCTTTCTATCTCTCTCTAGAGTCTTATCTCATTAGTTATTACTATTAGTTCTTACTTTTTTTAAAAAAAAAAAAAAAAAATACTAAAACAATGGATATGCTAAAAGACATGAAGAATAGTGAAAGGTGTGGTGTAAGCTTAGACAATTAATGCGATATTAATGAGATAACAGTAAAATAAGATAATGTGAACTTTTGGGTAACAATTAAAAAAAAAAAAAAAAAAAACTGAATGAAAGAAGTGAAGAAAGACTAAATGCAAAATTAGAGTGCTACTTGGCAGGACCTCATGCACTCTCGCATGAGATCTCTGAGAGAGAGACATTTTGTAACAACTTTTATTCTACTATATTCCTCCAAAAAAAAAAAAAATTACTCATTCCTTTAATTGAATAATTATAATGGTTATATGTGTGCAATTTATAATTGTTGTTTCACTTCATATTTATAGTTTTCTCAAGGTAAGATTAATTTTTTTTTTAAATCATGAAACCAAAAATAAATGCAAAAGAGTAACGGGACCATGAAAATCAAATAATTTGTGTTGTGTCCACATATTTAATACTATGAAATAAAAGTATGTCCAACTCTCTCACTTTCTTCCACTAATTGATAGTGCAACATTAAAACATGGCGTGGGCAAGTGTGTATGCAAGTGTCTTATAGATGATTTAAAACCATGGTAGTATATGGCTTTACATTGTATACCAAATATTCTCTCTACTTATATACCCAAAACAAAAACTATACAACCAAATTACCCAAACCTAAATCATATTTAATCCCCTAATTAAAAAGAAAAAAAAAATATCCATAGGGGTTTCAGTGTCTTGATGGTGGTGGGAGGTCAATATGACAGAGGCAGCAACCCCTCAGATTTCTCTCTCTCTCTCTCTCTTTAAAATGTTTTGTCAATCTTAGGTCTTTTATGGTGAAATAATTCGTTTTGATTTTGCAGTGAAATAATGCATTTTATTTAACAATTTACAACATTTTTGTGTCTCTCCATCTCTCTTCAAGACCTTATCTAGTTAGTTATTACTATTAGTCCTTCATTATTATTTTTTTGCTTTTCTTTAAAAATAAATGATATGTCCACAACATTTTCACAATATTTTTATAACAAATCCTAAGTGGCAGGTTGTTACTGGTTGTTAATGTTGGGGCAAAAAAGTAATCTTCGTGGTAGGTTTAAATTTGAACCAATAACAACTAACCACTTGTGATTTGTTATGAAAATGTTGTAAAAATATTGTGAACGTAGCATCTCTCTTTTTAAAATATTAAAATGGTGGGTATGTTGAGACATGAAAAAGAGAGAAATGTGTGATGTAAGCTTAGACAATTAATAAGAGACTAATAAGATAACAGTAAAATAAGTTAGTATAAACTTTTAGGTTACAATAAAAAAAAAAAAAAAAAAAAACTTAATGAAAGAAGTAAAAAAATGCTAAATGCAAAATTAGAACGTCACTTGGCAAGACCTCATGCACTCCCGCATAAGGTCTCTGCTTATATATATATATATATTATTGATGATTATTCCTTTATAACTCCTAATCACTAATCAACATGAGTCTCAAAAAACTTTGTGATAGGACTTATCATACGTACAAAATAAGCATAATTTGTTTTTATCTTTATTTAAAAAAAAAAAAATAGAATATTGCTATTGTGTTCATCCTTATAAGAATTTAAGCATAGATTAATTTTTTGTTATTTTTGCCAATTTTTCTTTGATTCCTTTATAATTTATATATTGTTTTGATTTAAATGAATTCTTTCTCAAGCTTAATGAGGATGGACTTTAGATAAGATGTTCAATTTTTATATGCCAAGCATTAACTATAAGTCTTGTACATGGAACAAATAGAGATAAAAAATTAAGAATATGGTCCATTTTGGTCGGCCTTACCTTGATTTGTCTAGACATCAATTTTCTCTCTTGCCAAAAGTCCGATTATTTGAAGCAGAAGTTTCCTTGATTATTACTTGTATACAAAATTCCAGGATCATTAAATTGGAATAGATCCCTTACTAACCTAACCAATTGGAATAGGATGAAATTTCTTCCCATCCATACTAAATGTTGTGTACACTCCAATTTCTTTTTGCATCTCATAATGATACGTTATTGATAGGTGTCATCCAAGTCCAACATGATTGACAGTTGTAATTAAGACTATGGCCCAGAAGCTTTATTATTCAATACTTTACGAGAAAAATTAAACACTCATTTGGTGTAACAAGAGACTATGGAATTTGACACTATATAAACTAGGGTTTGTTCTTGATATTGTGAAATTGTTGTAGGTACTAAAAACTCTAGTTTGATTAGTTGACAAGTCATGTTCTTTAATCATGAAAAGTTTAAAATGGAAAAATTTTATGTTCCTACAATAAATGTTTTGGTGAGAAAATTGTTAACCCCCTCATCCCATTGAAACCCCCCTATTTATACAAAGGAAAAAGGGTCCAATATTTCTAAGTGTGACTTAGTTACATGGTTTTGTGGTTTGATTTTGATTCAGTAAAGACATGTTAGCCAAAAGAAACGAAGGTAGGGCTATTAAAGAAATCTGTACTTTCAGATTAGCAATTACAGTGTCTAATGTTGCATTGTCATTTGTGGTTGTGGTATGAATAAGCGGTATGTTGTTCGGGTGACTGATTGAGGCAAAGTAACTAACCATATTAAAAGTGATTAGCAACTTTTTCCTTCTCCTTTACCAGTTGTTCGAGCAACTGCCTTTTTCACATATGCTCAAGTGAAGTACCCATTAGGATTTCCCTTAATTATGATAAACATATTAATTTTTTTTAAAAGAAGTTCTATATTTATTAAATTATATATATATATATATATATATATATATATGTCGAGGGCTATGTAGCTGAATTAGCACCTCCCCCATACACAAAGTGTTTGGGGTTTAAGGGAGAAAGATTCAAATTGCGAGAGTCAAGGAAAAAATGTTCAAGTTGCGGGGTTAGCAGCATATTGCAATTATTTCTTAAATATATATATATATATATATATATATAGAGAGAGAGAGAGAGAGAGAGAGAGAGAGAGAGAGAGAGAGATATTGTTTTCCTTGAGCTAAAGCAGTTGCAATGGAAGTGTGGAGTGGATGGTTTTTTTTTTAGTCCTCGAGTATAACTTTGATTCTTCTTTACCTAATAAAGTTTGGAATTTTTTGTAAGTACATTTTTCTTCAAGAAAATGAATCGAAGTCTCCCTTCATGTTCATGCTCATGTTAATGTTCATATTTGTATCTGTTGCAATACTCAATAAGTTGTTTACTCATTTTGTGAATTATCAATTGTAGTTAAGAAAAAAAATATAAACACAATACTATTCAATTAAACTAATGTGAAAATTAAATCTATTGGATTAAAAAAAAAAAAGGACAAGAAAATGAAAATTTCACAAAAAATTTCTTAAATAGAATTAAAATATTTTTACTCAATATTGTTTATCAAGAAATCATGTACTAACTAACAACATTCCAATCATTACGTGCAGAATGGGGTGATGAAATGGTTGTTCAGTTTTGTGGTGGGCCTTTTTGTGACTGCAAGCTGGGCTACCTTCTGCCATGCTACAGCCTAAAGGTTCCGAGTCCGAGAGTTAGGACCGACTTGATCACAACTCGCCTTAAACCGGCTTGTACGCAAACTGAATCCCCTTTTTGCAGGAACCTTAATCACTCACCCATGGTAAATAAAATTGTTATAGGAAAATTATGGCAGGCAGGTGTAATATAACAACAATGAAAGGAAGTACGTTTGTTGTCGGCCAAAAAACAGGAATACTGTGTGAAATAAGGAAGAAGCAATGCAACGATATAAATACAATATAAATATGACAGTAATAATAAATAAATGGAAATAACTTCAATGCTTAATCAATAAAATAAAAGAAAGAATGGTCAGTCTGCCGTGCTTGATTGCCTTACGGAGTTAAGCCCAAAAAGGAAAACACTTCTTCAATATGGGTAACCTTATAGAGAGATCCTACTACAGAAATTACTCACTTTGAGAGAATGGGCCTAAATGACTTATGCTCCAAATCCTTAATCCTCACTAGAGGGTAGGCTTTTAGAAAGAGAGAATGAATTAGCCTGTTGGTACATGCCTGCTACCACACCCTTGCCTACTCTTTGTTTTTCTTTCTCTTTCCTTCTGAGTTTTCTGCTTTATTTTTTTTACTCTCTTGTTTCATGTTCCCCTCATGATGCCTCACTATGCATGGCGGAGGCTCCTTTTATACAGCCTGCCATGATAGGTTTTTACTATTTTGCTCCTTAATTGCTTTTGTCTAGGTGTGGGTGTCCTTCTAGACCACCCTCTTATTTGCAGCTACCCAACTAGCACCACTTACCTGTGCTGGCCGTGCCACATCCCATTACCAGACAAAGAGTCTTATTTTGTTTGCTTGCTCATAGTGGCATTCCCATCCAAATGGGGGTAGGCATTCTCTCTCACTATCCTTCATGGCATGCACTTAGTAATTCCAACTCATCTTTCCCTCTTTTAAGTGGTATGTCATCTCAACAGGAAATTTCCCCCAAAAGAGTTTGAGCAAGAACCCCATAATAGACTCTCCCCTTCTCCCCACCGCCAGACCATACCCTCTCTTACCTTTGGCCCATGGTCCATCACTCCTATATTAGTTGGGTACAAGTTGGTGGTGCCTGAACCTTGTGCATGCTTTACTTCTTTGTGTATCGATTGCTTATTTACTGCTCATACGTTTGCCATGACCTAAAGGCTCATCTGCACATTCTTGACTGTTGGGGTTTATACCCTAAAATCCAATTTATTAGTATGTCATAAATAATTAAATTGTTTAATTATATGAGACTATCTATAAATGAACTAATGGGACATTATATTAATCCATGAAATGCATTGTATGTGATTTATGTGATTTAGTTAAGAAGATGTAAATCACAAGTTCTTTGTAAACTCAAAATGTAGTTCATAGTTGGTGATAAAATTGGGCGTGATAAAATTGGGCGTTTCAACTATGAAGACTATAATATATCAACTAAAATTATTTTTCTTGATCATGAAAATGGAGATTTCTAATTGATATGTGATATGTTTTAAAAGTTAAGACATATTGAACTAGATCGCTGTGAGATTTAATATTCTCCTAACGACTGTCAAATGAATAATAAACTCATGACTTCTATTTACATGAACTCTTAATCCTGAGAAATAATGGACTTGATCATGAGGTGTGGGTTGCTTTAATATATCAATAGTGAGATCTAAAGTTACGATTAAAAACTCAGCATGTTGGGCAGACACATTTAGTGTTAATGAAACATATATTCTCAAGATGGAATTCATAGTCTCTTAACGGAGATACAAAATATTCCCTTGAGATAAGTTTAATGTGTTTGGTTATTTAAAGACTAAACTGGGTACTCAAGGATTAAGATATAGTAATCTTCAAAGTGGCAGTCTACTTTCATGATTTTGTATTACTACGAATATATTATGAAAGGGTTGTATGTACAATAAAGTCTTGGGGTATAATTATAAAGCCTAGAGTGCAACTATATTTTTATAGCGGTATTAAATATAGTTAATGGTAACTTTAGACTTGTCAAGAGTTGATAGAAAAGCTCAAGGCCCATTGGAGCTAGTGTCTTATCAGTCCCTTTTGGTCCCACTCCAAGCCACACATAAGAGCCCAATTAGATAATCAGTTATATATAAAGAGAGAAACATACCCAATTTTATAAAGGCTTTCATAAATCCTTTTCATAAGTGTTTTCATTAAAAAGAACATACAAGGAATAAAATGGTTTGTGTGTGAGTGTTGGACACTCCTATTCTCTCCTTGGAAACTGATTAAGAGACCACACTTCTCGGACATTAAGTAGAATTGGAGTGAAGATTAAAAGTGTTCCCAAGTGGTTCTCTTCGGCTTTGAATTTTACCGCACCAAGGTACGCTTTCTTGTTTTTAAATTTTGAAACTTACATGGTACATGTTATCAATTGCAAATGAAGTAGATCCGTCAATTTTTCCACTACGCATTATTTGTATGAGATACAAACAAGTATTTTCCATGTGTTTTTATAACATTGACTTCTTGTGGCATGAACGGGCCTCTGAGCCTTTGTTCTTTATAGCTTGCTTCCTTCCTAGGCTGGGCATTGCTTGATTGTGGGTTTTTCTTTTTCCAATTCATTCTTTATCCCTTTAGTGAGTCTGTTGGTACTTCTGCCACACCATTCTGCTGTTCCTGTTATGTCATTGTTTGCCCCATGCTTGTTGGACCTCTTTTGGGCCTACTGTATGCTTTCCCTTTGCCTAATTCTAGTGGCCCAGTATTATCATTAGGCTAGTATTCATGCTACTTTGGGTGTCCTTGGCCCATTCCATTGCTTCTGGGCTTCCTCAACCCATTTCAACCTTTTAGGCATCCTTGGTCCATTTTCTTTCCTTGAGTATCCTTGGCTCATTCTGATTCTTTATTCCCATGGGGTCTTTACTAAGTCTTTTGGGCTTCCTTGGCCCAAATTTTCATATCTTTTACTTTTGGGGTTTATGGGCTTTACATCAACCATTTACTTACTTAATTCATCACTTCGGCCCTTTTTGGCCTATTTTTGGCTGCTTTCTATTTCTCATAATACTCATAGGTTTACTACTTCTTCTGTAGGCTTTTTTAGGTTTGCATGCTTTCTTTAAGGCCCATTTACCATTTTCTAGGCCTATGATCCATTATTCCTACCACTTGGGCTTAATAGTTTTCTTATCAATTTAGTAACTCTTTTCCTCCCATATTGTTAGGCTTCTTCCTACTATTGGGCCTTCTTGTCAAAATGAGCATTAACATTCAACCCCCTGAGCTTATGAAGTGCTCCTGTGATTCATATGCGAACAAAAAGGACTCTTTTTCTTCTATGTCCTTTCTTCTTCTTTTCATTTCTTTTCTTCGTGGGCTTTTTCAAACAATGGGCCCTGTATTATTTTTCTTTCTTTCTTTCTTGCCATGAACAGTGTTACCTCTTTAAATTTCCCAGTTTAGCAGTTATTTTGAAACACAGCTTCTGCTTCATTAATTCCAATCCTTATCTGATGGGTGAGCCATTGCATTCTTTCGTGATTATGTTAATGACATTAGTACTTAAGGAGATTCCTTTCATGTCACTGACACAAAACACTCTTTCCCTTCCCTTTTCCTTACTGCATCTTCTCCCTTAAACACTTTCACCCATCTACTCTGATCAATCATTCCATCATGACACCAACAAAAAGCCAAGGTTCTTCTCGCCATAAGGAAAAAGAGACCGCTTCTAATGATCCTGCCACCAAAAATGTAGATGAAAAGGCTCCTCCTTCCAAATTGAAGCATTCCGATAAGGAGAAAGGTCGCCACGGCTAGGATAGCGTGTGTGCTCCTCTCATAGACTCTTGGTATGATACCCATGCCCATTTTTCGAAGGTTCCTGATGGGTACTTGCCTCTGCCATCGGTTCATGTATGGCTTTCCGTTTGGCATCGCAATACATAGGTGTCTTGGGCTCCGTTAGCTTCTTTGATCCCCAATCTTGTCATCTGCCAAGGTACTTCCCTTCCCATACCCATTCTCCTCGAATTTGGGTCGAGTACCGCTTTGGGTTGGAAAGAATAGGTGGATGATGAGTTATCCAACAAGGGTTTCATGGCGGCGTTACAGCGGACCGGTGTGTTGAAGGTCATTGTTTCACCGCATTGCTTATCCAACTACAGGGACTTGTTCAATCTCCGTCATTTAGTTTGCAGGTGGTGCACTGCTATTCACACCTTCTTTCTTTTCTACAATGAGATCACCATAACCTTGGAAGATGTGGTAAACCAACTGCTTTTGCCTATTCTTTGTGATGTTGACCCCAATGCCTTGGAGCTCTCGGTGGAGGAGGAGGCTGTGGAGGCCAAGTTGAGGAAGGGAATGAGTGGCAACGCAAAGTTGTCACATTGGGTTGGATCTTTTTCCAAGGCTTCCGTTGCTACTCGCCTTGCAGCTTTTGTCACATTCTGGCTCTGTAAGTTCATCTTTGGCTTTCATCCTCATTATGCTGTGAAGCCTTTATATTTTCATTTAGCCATCAAGATATCTACTGGGGTGAGTCTGCCGTTGGCACCCATGTTCCTAGGTCATCTATATGTATAGTTAAATATTTTGTAGAGTGGTGAGAAAAGCTAGTTTTGTATCTCATACAAAACACACAGCGGAAGCAATAAATATGAATCTATTTCATTCATGATTGATAACATGTCCTATGTAATGTTCCTAGGTCATCATGATTGATAACATGTCCTATGTAATTTCACCTTGGTATGGTGAAATTCAAAACAAAAGATTAGAAGTACTTGAGAATACTTTTAATTCTTCACTCCAATTCCATTTTACGTCCAAGAAGTGTGGTCACTCAATCAATTTCCAAGGGAGAATTATCAATTAGCTTCACTCACACATACACACCATTCTCAATGATGTCTCTTTCTTATTCTTTTTCTTATAAAAAAATTTGTATGTTTCTTCCTTTATAACTAACTGATTATCTAACTAAGTTGGCCTATTGGGCCTTTCCAATTGGGCTTTAGTGTGTGCTTGGAATGAGACCAATAAGACACTAGTTCCAATAGGTTTTGGGCTTTTCTGTTAACTTTTGACAAGTTCAAAGTTACTATTAATTATATTTAATACCGCTATATAAGTATAATTGCACTCTAGATCTTATTAATAAATTATATCTCAAGGTTTTATTATACATGCAACCCCTTCATAAAATATTCATAGTAATACAAAATCATAAATATAGATTGCCATTTTGAGGATTATTACATCTTAATCCTTGAGTACTCGGTTCAATTCTTTAAGTTATTCATCATATATTTATGAAATCCAATTTCATAAATATATACTTTAGTAACTCCTACTAAAGTCGTTAGGCCTAACACTTTGAATAACCAAACCCATTAAACTTATCTCAAGAGAATATTTTATATCTTCGTTAAAAGATTATGAATTCCATCTTAAGAATATATATTCCATCAACACTAAATGTGGCTGCCCAACATACTGAGGTTTTGACTGTTACTTTAGATCTCACTCCTAATATATCAACATGATCAAGCTCATTATTCTCTTAAGATTAAGAGTTCATGCAAATAGAAGATATGAGATTTATTATTCATTTGACAGTTGTTAGGAGAATAATAAATCTCACAACGGTCCAATTCAATATGTTTTAACTCTTAAAACATATCAACATATTAACATATAAACTAGAAGTCTCCATTTCCATGATTAAGACAAATCATCTTAGTTGATTTGTTATAATCTTCACAGATGAAATGCCTAATTTCATCATCGACTACGAGCTATAATTCTGAGTTTATAAAGAACTTGTGATTTATATCTTCTGTGACTTTTCACATAAATCACATACTATGCATCTCATGGACTATATGATAATATCCAAATATTCATGTTACCATTATTTTAGATAATAATAAAACAACTTTATTTATCATAACATTAAGTCATACATAATGTCATACATAGCATCATACAATAGGATTTAAGGACACATATCCTAACAATAAATACTACTTCTACCCATAGCACTATTTTGCAGCATTTATTGTGAGAGTGTTGTACTAGGCATTTGGCAAAATGTAGGCTTGTTCGCTTTGCCAAGGAGAGATATCATTTGTGTCTAAAGGTTATTACTGATTTCTGTAGTCAATTTGCATTTGATTTTTCATTAGCTTTTCATTGGGTTGGGTTAAAGTTGTTTAGGCATCTTACTGTTAAGTTCTTTGACAAGGGATTTGGTTTTTGTTGGAGAGCATATAGGAGTTTGGATACCTGTTATACATGTGTTGATTCTGCCATAGGTCCTTTTGTCGATACTGCTAGGACCACCACCCCGTTGACTGGTTTTGATGAAAGGGGTATTACATATTTGGCAGCCACCAATACTGGGTGGTTGCCTTACTTGGCCAGTGAGGGGATTCGGTTTGTGCATTGTTCTGCTAATAGAGTGAGGAGGCAGTTTGGGTTGGACTAGGATATTCCTGATGATTTTTCTACTATCATGGAGTCTATTACTTTTGTTTGGCCCTTCCTGCGACATAGTGCCTTTGAGTTTTGGAGTAGGTGTTTTACAGCAGTCATCGTGCCAAGTTCACAGAGGGAGGGTATTTGTACTGTAATTATGCACGGGTACTAGCAGGCCATAATGATCTCATTTGCACAAGAGTTGTTAGACAGCCGTGGGTTTTCTCTTATTCCTCCTAATAACCTTAATGCAGTCATTTCTACTAATCCTCGACGGGTGGTTCTGGTATGCTGGTGATTTCCCCATGGGTTGGGAGAAGAGAGTGAAGGTGGTGAACCTCCCTATAATCGCGAAGAAGGGCTCTGCATCTTAGTCCGCCAAGCCTAAGACTGCCAAGAAAGGTGATGACTCCTCTGAGACTTGTTATGATATTATCCCTTTTGAGGACGGCCTTCCTCCTATAGGTAATATAGTTTTGAAGAGTTCTCCTCCTCCTTCTGCTCATACCCGTTCTAGCAGGCACCCTATTGCAGGTAAGTCTAGGCCCACTACTTCATGGTCATCTGTTGATGCTCCTCCTTCTAGTAGGACCCGAGATAATAAGAGGAAGACATCTTTACCTCCTTTGTCTGGCACCCCTAAAAGGAGAGTATGTTAACTATAATTTTACTTCCTCTATATTTTTCTTATTTATAGGGCTCTTCTGCGGCTAACTCCCATATACATGTTTACTTATTTCCTTTCTTTTGTCCCCCCCCTTTTTTTACAGTCTAAGCATAAGGAGGATGCTTCTGCTACCTATCTCATATTGCTTGATGAGCTCGAGGTGGAGGTATGTCTTTCTCTCTCACCTTTTACATGTGCTCTCATTGCCATGTGTCATCATGTGCCCGATTTCTCTCTCTCCTTTTCTTTGTGTGTGTGTGTATATATATATGTATGCATCTCCACTTACCATGCATTCCTTTCTCTCTTATTTTGTGTTATTCGGGTTGAGCATGAGCCCATCTCCATCTATCACCCCATGACTGAGGAGGTTTTTTGCTACCATAGGCATACCCATGAAGGTTTTCTTCGACGGGGCCAATGCGGCGGTTAAGGCCATGGTCTGTTGCTTCTACTACTGCATAGGGGGTTCATGCCGAGACCCTTATCCCTTTTACCAAGCCTGGACCTATAGAGGAAGGTGCCCAAACCAATAGGGTCAGTGAGCCTGCTCCATTCCTATTGAGACTCCTACTCCCTAGAAGGGAGTTACTCTTACGGCTGCTTCCTAGACTGAGATTGCCTTCCCTGCTACACATCTTGTTATCTTGACCAGCAATCCTTTTGCGGCTTTATCTCAAGCCATGAAGGATGGCTCTTCTATGGTGGTTACTCCTTCATCCCTTCCTAGCTCTGCCACCTGTAGGCCTGATGTAAACTTGTCTTCTGATGAAGGATCTGAGGAGGCTCTTGAGGATTCTGATGATGAGCCTACCATAAAGAAAAGAGTCTCTGATTCTGGCGAAGAGGATAGTGATAAGCACAAGACTGAGGCTATGGGTACGTATTCCTTACACTTGTTAGGTTTTCTCCCTATCCTTTATCATTTCCAATTTTTTCCATATATATTTGCATAATCTTCTAATGTAATCTTTATTTATTTAGCATGTTCAATCTTTAAATCATAGAGATTCCTAAGGAGTCCGAGACTATAGCAGACATCACGATGCCTATAGCCCCCATTCTTGCCACACCTGCAGCACCTGCTTCTACCACACCCGCGACACCTGTTTCTACCACTCTCGCAACACCTATTTTTGCCACTCCTACAGCACCTATTTCTGCCACACCCACAGCCCCCATTTCTACAGGTCCTGGTATGTTTTCCTTCTTCCATCTCCTTCCTCATCTACGTTACAAATTCATTCCTTTTATTTTTATCCACTCCTTATACCGTGTTCCACATATTCTTTCAGGTCTGATTCTTACTACACGTTCTCAGTTTGAGGTCGGCAACAATTTTGCTACAGTTCCAGATCTCATAAGCGAGGTTGTAGCCTTTATGATGGGATTTCTTCTTGGCTGTTTTGCGAGGGAGCACTTCTTGAAGTTGTTAGGGAGTGTGATGAATGACATTGAGCTCAACTTCATCAATATTGTTTCCGCTAAGAGGATCTTGCAGTGGAAGGTTGCGGTTCAAGAGTTGATTAAAGTGGGCTTTGCAGTAGAGTTCATATTGGCCCATTTGCGTGAGATTGCCCGAGCCTTCTTCATGAAGAAGGTTCAGCCTGCTGTGGATGCCAATGATACACGCATCGAGGCTTTGAAGAAGGAGGTGGCAGACTTGGAGGGACGTCGTGAGTACCTTTTTTCTAGTGTTGCTTGATCTAGTCGCTTTGGAGGAAAGAAAAAGAAAACATGGAACTAACTAAACAAAAGGGATAACTTCATGACTTTTTTGAGCATAGTATCATTTTAGCCATTTGCCATTGATGGGATCCATTAGATCTTTGCCATTCATCTGGGCTAAACGATAATACCCACTTGCATATGCCTCTCTTCTTACAAGGGGTCCCTCCCATTTTGGTGAGAACTTAGATGGTCCTACCATACCTCGCTTGACGTGATCTACTACCTTTAGCACAAGTTACCCCTCTGAGAACACTCTTTCTATAGTCATCTTGCCATAAGCTTCAGTCATTCTTTGTCTGTATTTGCGGCTGCATTCTTGGGTCTCTTCCCTCTTCTCGTCAAGCCCCTCTAGGTCTTCACACCTTTCTGCTGCAAAAAATTCCTCCTCTTTATCTTTCTTCTGCATTTGCATGACTCTTAGAGAGGGAGTCATTACTTCTACGGGGCTCATCTCCTCTATTTTGTAGACTAAAGAGAAGGATAAAAACCCTTTGGTTGACTTTAGTGAGTTTCAGTAAGCCCAAAGGGCGTCTGGTAGGTGTGTTGCTCATCCTTCAGTATATTTCTGGCTCATCTTGCTAATAATCTTTATGAGGGTCTTGTTTGTTGCCTCTGCTTGCCCATTTCCTTGAGTGTAATAAAGCGATGACTAGTGGTGTTTAATTTGGTAGAATTCTAGCATATTTCTCACCTCACTGTTAACAAAAAGCGTGCCATTGTCATTGATGATCCTGTAGGGTACTCCAAACCTAATAATTATGTTTGCCTTGATAAAATTTTCCACTGCCCCTCTCATGGCTTTATGGAGTGGTATTACCTCTGCCTACTTGGCAAAATACTCCATAGCCACTAGGATCCATATGTACCCACGTGATGGTGGATTAACTAGTCTCACCAAATCAAGCCCCCAAGTGTGGAAGGGTAATGGGGTGACCATGCTATGTAAGTTCTATGGGTGAGTGTGGATCACATTGGTTTGTACTTGTCAACTGTGGCATTTCTTCACAAATTCATTATCTCTTTTCATAGTAGGCCAGTAATAAACCATCTATAGCAGGCATTTGTATAACTTTTTCTTCCCTTGGTTCTCCCCGCATTCTCCTGCATGTACCTCCTTTATTATTTCCCTTGCTTCTTCTGGACCTAAACATTGTAACAGGCCTCCATCATACCAGGTCTCTATCGTACCTTTTCTTGAAAAGGACCCAATCGTGCAAAAAGTAGCGCGTTGCCAACCTTTTAAGCTTATACCTTTCACCATGTTTCTGTGCCAGGATGCCCTCTGCCAAGTACTACACAAATGGGTTCCTCCAATTCTCACCGATGAAAATAGCATAGCTTTCCTCCTTGTCTGTTGTAAGCTGACAGACCTCGCATTGGGTCTAGACTTGGTTAGTGTCCTTACCTATGCTTGGCCAATAGAAACCCACCATTTGGAGTCTGTGGTAAAGGCTGACTTCTCTACAAAACCCACAAGTTCTGTCATGTACTTCCCTCAAATTTCTTTGGGCCTCTTCTTGCCCCACACACCTCTACAGGATTCTTCTCGACATCCTACAATATAGTTCTCCTTTCACTAGGGCATAATCTTTCAACAATTTTGCCATATCTTCTTCTTTCATCAAGGCCTCCTTTATGAGAATCCTCCAATCTTCCTCACATCTTTCTTCTTGGAATCTCTCCTTCAGCATTTCAATAATGGACTCCTTCTGCTTGCTAACTTCTACCTTGGTGTTGCTTCCATTAAATGCTATTTGTGATCCCAATGCTACCAACGCATTTGCATAATGATATTTACTCCTTAGAGTGTGCTCTATTTTGAACCATCTTCTGGACCATTGTCCTATATGGGACTAAGCTAGGCTTCTTCAAAGAGAAGCTTTCTTTGGTCTGGTAGACCACTAAGTTGGAGCCACCAATTACTTTTAAATGCTTGACCCCCATCTTGAGGGTCGTAGCTAAACTGGTGAGGTAAGCCTCATATTCTGTAGTATTGTTTGAGCAGGAGAATTCCAATTTGAAGTGGGTAATTGAGGATCCATTAAATTTCATTACCTACTACTCTCTGAATTCTTCTGCCATGGCTACCTCCCCTGGAACCTCATCATCCAGCAAGAATTCCTCTTCTTCTGGAAATTATGCCAACAAGTCTGCTATAGCTTGGCTCTTCACTGCTTTGGGCGTTCTTACCTTCAAATCATATTGTGACAATTGTAGTAACCACTGAGATATCCTTCTGGAGAGAATTAACTGCTGCAACAAAGCTTTGATTACATGAGACTTAGTCATCATCCATATCTCGTAGGCTAGGAAATAATGCCATAACCTCTACGAAGCATATACTATTGTCAGACATGCCCTCTCTGCCCTTAAGTAGCGAGTCTCTAAGTCTTTTAGAGCGCGGCTGATGTAGAAGACTGGTTGCTCAATGCCACTTCCATCCTCTTGGGCAATCAATGTGCCTATAGCATTTGAGTTAGTGGCCAAGTAAAGTAGTAGTGGCCTTTTGCGGATTGAGACCTGTAGCGTAGGAAGATTTATCATAATTTGCTGTAACCTTTTAAAGGCTGTCTGCTGTGTTTCTCCCTACTCAAAGCTTTGCCCTTTCTTGAGTAATTTGGCGAAGGCCAAAGTGATTGAAGCCAAATCAGAGATAAACCTTTGAATGTATAAGACCTTCCCCAAGAAACTCTTCAGTTCTTTCATCGTGGCAGGTGGTAGGTGGCCTTATGGTTGTCATGGTTGTAGCTTTGGCTAGGTCTACATCTATCCTTCTGCTATGAACCAAGAAACCTAGAAATTTCCTAGAAGATACTCCAAATGCACACTTAAGAGGATTCATTCTCAACTTAAAAGCCCTACATCTTTCAAACACTTTCCTTAATATTTAGGTATGATCTTCTCGCCCTTTTGACTTCACAACTATGTCATCTATATAGTCTTCCAACTCACAATGAATCATGTCATGGTACGTTGGTAAGCTGCGCTTGCATTTTTCAACCCAAAAGGCATCACAATATAGTAAAAATTGCCTATGGGTGTTCTGACAGCAATTTTCTTTGCATCTTTTAGCGCCATTCAAATCTGATTGTATCCGTTGAACCCCGTCCATGAAGGTGAACATGGCGCTTCTTGCTGTAGAGTCTATTAATAGGTTCATGTTTGGCAGTGGGAATTCATCTTTTGGGAAAATTCTGTTGAGGTTTCTGAAATCTACACAATACCTTATCTGTCCATTTTTCTTCTTTACTGGCACAATGTTAAACAACCAACATGGATGTTGGATGGGCTTAATGAAACCCGCAACCAGCAATTTCTGTACCTCTTTTACTATTTACTCCTCTATTTCATTATGGAATACTCTAGCAGGCTGAGCCACTGGATTGGCCTTAGGATCCACACTTATTATGTGCACCACTAGTCCGAGATTCAACCGGAACATTTCGTTGTATTCCCATGCGAAAACATCTTTGAATTCTTTCCGTAACAATATCAACTCTGACTTTTCTTCCTCTGATAGTTTTGAACTAATTGAGATGGATTTTGGTTTCTGTGGATTAGATCCTAGGTCAACTTCTTCCAATCTCTCTTCTACTGTGACTTGTACATCTTTTTCTACTCTAACTTCCTCCTCTTTCTCCGTATTACTTTCTTCCTCCAAACCCTCTTGAGCCACATAGCACACCAAACTTTTAAGCTACAGTTCTTGCCTGTGGCCCTCTTACACATAGCATATGGGCCCCACGCACCTTCATAATTTGTAGATGATTCTGCCATCAGGGGCCCGAATCCTGACACATTGCAGTGCATTATTTGATTCCAAAGTGGGCGCTTCTTTCCTTTTCTTCTTCTACATCAATAGCCTCCTTAGATCAGGCTCTGAGTCATCTTGAATATCTTTCCACCTAGGCACAAAGGTGCCTTGCTTTCCTTAGCTGGTGCCCACTTATCATAGAACATAGTTTCTACCAGTTAGGTCTCTGCTTGTTCGAAGGGAGATGGGTTTGCCGCTATTCGTATCATTCTGCCATTCAATCTTCCTTTCACACACTGATGATAAGTGGATGGGACTAGTCGGTGCTTATGCAACCATGGTCTTCCCAATAGCACGTGGTATAAGACCTCTATTTTCACCACGTGGAAGTGGGCCAAAGAGGCTATTGGTCCCACTTTCAATCACATCTAAATATGGCCTATGGTGTATTCACCTCTTCCCCTTAAACTTGTTACTTCCATTAGACATCCCTAAATCTTTCTTTTTGAAATTCCTGCTGCTTACAAGATGCTCAGTGGGATGAGATTCACAAAAGCACCCGTATTTACCAAAGCTCTCTTGAAGGGGATTTGATTTATGGATATTACTAAGTAAAGGGGTCTCCTATGATTCGAGTACCCTATTTCCATATCTTCATCACTAAAAGTGATCTTACTTGCCTCTTGCAAGAGAGCTTTGTCATCTATGACTTTTGCTGCTAAACATTCTATTCTTGCCCTAGAGGTAGTGCTCACCAAGGCCTCTTTGGCAATCCTCTGCTCATTCATTGTGAACTTCATTGATCAAACAAGTTCTTGAACTTGGAACTCTTCTGCAAGGTGGTAATTGCTGTGGCAGGCAGGGTTGAACTTTCTTTTTCATCTTCCTTAGATCTGCGTAAATGACAACTGCTGCTATTCCCTTCCCTTTGTGGTTCGGGAGTGAGTTTCTTTGAACTTCCAACTGGGACAACTCTAAAGTCCCTTCTTTGATTCTTCAGTGCACTAGTTTACGAAGCACTCAACATTCTACGGTGAAATGTTGCACATAATTATGCAAGCGGCAAATACATGGATCTTTCTGCTTTTCTTCAGTAGGCTTTCTAGAAACTTGGTTAGGCTTCTGCTATCCATTTATCTAGGAGCATGTCTAGCTCCTTTGAGGTACATGGCAGTGGTAGAGGGGTATCGTATTCACTTCCATCAGACATCCTCTTTCTTTCACTAGTGGACACTGCCATAGCTTGTGGAGTGTTTCTTTTGTCGAAACTTGGCTTCACTGGTTGAGTAGTCTTTTTAGCTTTCTGCAATAATTGTGCAAACTGGGAGATTTTCAAATTCTTTAGGATAGCTCTATACTCCATGATCATGTTTGCTATACACATTTCTACCAATGTCTTTTCTTTGCAATGATCATAGCAATCAAGTGCTATGTCTCTGAACCTTTTAATGTATTTCATTAAATCTTCACCGCTTCTTTGCTTAGCTGCTTGTAAAGTTGCAAGTGTTACTGTTTCTCCTCTATAGAAGTACTTAGTACAAAATACATCCACCATGTCATCCCATGTTAGGATTGACCGTGGTTTCAGACCGATGTACATGGTGTACGCACAGTCACACAGTGATTTAGAAAATTCCTGAAGACACAGGTCCTCGTTTGCCGCATAAGGGCCAAGTGTATCAATAAACTTACTCATATGCTCGACGACACTTCCCTTTCTGCCATTATATTGTGCAAAAACTTATGGTTAATACCTCTTAGGGTATGGCTTGCTTAGTATTATCAGTAGAAGTGGCAAAACGGTTGGGTCGGGTCAATCAGGTTTGCGTGTCAAGGGTCAAAATGGGTCAAACGGGTTGCAGGTCAATCGAGTTGTGGGTCGGGTCGGGTTAACCCGTATTTTTCAAACAAGTTTTTTTTTTAATTACAAAAATAAATCAATGACAAATGAATTGCACTTAATGCCACCTGTTAATATCCTTCCAATTCTGATAGTTTTGAGCATGACAAAAATTATTTATAGTCCTAAATTCATGATGAAAAAGTCTTTAATGTTGATAGTTCACTGTCAAAATGCATATAATTACAAGTTTACATCTTCAAAAAAAGATAGATTTTAAAGCAAACAAAACAAGTAAACCAGCAAAATAGCAAGTTATCAGTCTTCTTAAGTGTACATGTTCCTATTGCATTTAAAATAATAGTAAAGTTAGATTACTTAGAAAGATAAACTAAACAAAAAAAGATTTAAAAATAAACATAACATATTAAGTAAAGAAGAATAATTAAATATTTTATAAGAATTACACTTCAACCTCAATCAACTCAATGTTGGTAGCAGATTTAGCATTGCAAATATTCATACTTGCAAATTGTAGCCTAAGTTTGTCACATTTCAACTTTCAGGTTTGGCATTGTGTGTGCCTTTGGCTTTGGAGAATGGACTATAGCTAGTATTGAGTGAGATTTTTTTTTTTTAAAATGGTTGTCTTGACAGCCTTGTGTTGCCTTGTCTCATAACTCATTTTCTTATGTCATGTCTATGATTTGTGAAGCTTGGCTCTTATTGGTTGTAATGAGGCTCAAATAGTCTTTAGCAAAAAAAAAAAAAAAAAGATCAAATAGTCATTCTCTCATGTCATGTCTTGACAACAGTTTTACTTGTTTATAACTTTATATCTATAATATATGGACTATTAGTTTTGATACTTTGTGCTTTATGCACCTAGTATCACATAGTTTAAATTTTTTTTAACGGGTCGGGTCACGAGTCAACCCATTTTTGGTTCGGGTAAAAAAAATTGAGTCTAGATCAGGTATTTTTTGGGTCGAATCGGGTCGGGTCAGGTCAGAAAATTCTGACTCGTATTACCATGTCTAATTGTCACTGGGTAAGGAGGACTTCTTGTGTAAAACCTTTCCTTAAATGCTTTGGCCCTTTCTTTCTCTAGGATTGTTGCAGCTTCAACCATAGTAATAAAGTGCTGTTCTGTGTTTTATGGAGCACCTCTGACTAGGGTCTCCTATTTGTTTGTTGTATGCTCTAGGTCAAGTTGGCTTCCTTTTTCCTTCGTCTTGTCTGCCTTCATTTGACGGATTTCTTCCCATCTACTGTTGCGAATGTTGTAGTGATTGCAACACCTCAATAAAAACGTTGGCATTGTCCGTGGGGACCTTTTGCTATTGCTGAGGTTTGACAACTGATTGGCACCTTCCGCCTAGTTAGGTTGGTGTTGGTGGGGCGTCGTTGGCCTTGGCTCTGCCTGCGAGGGCATAGTACTCATGTCGTTCCTGCTATGTCATTGTTTGCCCCATGCTTGCTGGACCTCTTTCGGGCTTGCTGCATGCTTTCCCTTTGCCTAATTCCAGTGGCCCAATATTATCATTAGGCTAGTATTCATGCTACTTTGGGCTTCCTTGGACCATTTCATTGCTTCTGGGCTTCCTCTACCCATTTCATCCTTTTGGACATCCTCGACCCATCCATGTGTCCAATTTAAGGTTATATATATATATATATATATATATATATATATAAACATTGATTTCAAATACCGATGGACTTACCATTCGAAATACATTGCTATATACTAACTTTTTTTTATGAGATAGTTTTTTTTTATGAGATAGTGGCTCCTAAAAAAGGGCCATATATGGGACTATGATTTCATGAACAACATGTAATTTTAAATAGAGTGATGGTAGGTTGCTATACATACATACGTACATACACACACACACACACACACACACACACACACACACACACACATATATAGCCAAAACTAAGAGAACATTTAATTAAATTTTAAATTGGAGCCTAATTTTGCGCCAAGTGTCTCATCTAATTTTTACATTTGTGTGTCAAGCGAATTATCAGGTGCAAAAATCAAAGAGTCTACCTTCAATTTGATTCTAAATTGAATTTTAATTGAAGTTCAATTTTGCGCTATGTATTCCATCTAATATTTTAATTTTTGTAGTAAGTGAATTATTTCATACAAAAACCGAAGAGTCTAGATCCAATTAGATTCGAAATCATATATATATATATATATATATATAATTGTGATTGTTTTTAAATGTACATTTGCATATGCACGGGTACACACTACTTTTATTAATTGAATGTATCAATTTTTAAACACAAAATAGAAAAATAATTAGGAAATTGATGTATTACCTTGTTGACATTAGACGAATTATATTCATTACCATGTTAGTTTACAAGTTTTTTATAATATAATTGATAATAACTTTAACTTCTTAGAAAATTGATAATGTAAAAAATTGACATTTGGCTCTTGTTTTTTTTAAAAATTTTTTCATTTTGAAATTAGGTAAATAGTATGTTTTTTAGATGATGTTCATGAGCACTTTAACTAAAAATTCAAGACTTAAACCCCATTTGGTTGCCGAGAAAGGAGAGGAAAAGAAAAGAAAAGAAATTTTCAATTTCTGCTTAAAAAATGACATCTCATTTACTTATGGAGATTCAATAAATATATTTTCAAATATTTTATTTTACTTTCTAATTAAGGACATGTGATAATTCATTTTCAAATATTTTATTGGATGGTGTCAAACATGAATTTTACACTCCATTCTTACCAAATTCATACTATTTTTATTAATATCCTCAAAACACTTTTTTTATTAGCTAAATTTGGAAACTAATATCCTATTTGGTTGTAAAGGTGATGAAAAGGAATGAAGGGAGGAAAAGTAAGGGAAGGGAAAGGGAAGAAGAGAGATTTGTACATAGAAGGATTGCATTAAAAAATTTCCTCAAAAGAAAGGTCTTCTTTGACAAAATAATGGGACTGTATGAAGGGTTTTGCTAAGAAAATTTCTAGAACACAAACTTTTCTCAAAATTATTGGTTGTGAGAAAAGTAGGAAACTTCATCAAAAAAGAAAAAAAAGTTTGAAATATTGGCGAATTAGTCAAATTGTGCATTCTCACTTTTTAATAGAAATCTGAAAAGTGAAAACATTTGGGACAATCACAGCACATATTAATATAGAAAAACTTAATGAAAGAGGTAAAAAATGCTAAATGCAAAGTTAAAGCACCAATTGGTAAGACCTCATACACTCCCATATGAGGTCACTGCCTTTATTCATAAATATATATATATATATATATATATATATATTGATGTCTACTACAAAGTGATCTTCAATATTCCGGTGAATAGGATAAGGCACAAGTGGCATTCATTCCAAATAAATGTATAATAGAGAACACAGTGCTAGCACAAGAAATCAGTTACTGTTTCAAGACTTAAAAGAGGAATAAGGGATGGATCGGGCTTAAGTTCGACTTCCAAAAATCCTATGTTAAGTTTTAGACCCGTTAATACAATATGTTTAACCTAATATTAAGCCAAGTTGATTAACAAGTTTGTTAATTAAGTCTAGGTTAAACAAATATGTGTAAAACAAATATAGTGCGGAAAGTAAAGAAAAAAAACATCTGATGATCTAGAAAAACTAAACCGGTAAAAACCCTGGGAAGGAATTAACCTAGCTATCCTCAAGGTAAAAACAGATCAACTATGACAGAATTGAAGTTTATACAATAAGACTTAGACCACTAACATTCTATTGTTACCTCATGTAGAAAACTTACTACCATGACCACGTGACAGCTCCGAGTCTACAAACTATTTCTTTCCTTGATCTGTAGTAACCACAAGTTCTCTTACTTGTGACTTTGAGACTCCACTCAAAGGTTTAAGATCTTCTTTAGAGTTCTTTATGCAGCAACTAAAACAACCATCGAGGCTTGATGTGAATCTTGATCTTAATAGCTTAATGTGTGTGTATGAAGGTAAACACTTCCAGATCCCACAAAAGATTCAACACACAACTCATCAAAAGACTTCTAAAATGTTGTTAGAGTTTTTTCCTTTTATACTTGAAGTAAAACACTTAACCCTACACATCATATGGGCCTGGGCTGGATTGATAATATTTCATAATTCTCTTATTCTACAAGATTCGATCGAAAGGAGGAAATTTTGTGTAAGGATGCACAGGCTGCCATACCAAAGGTACACCAAGAGCAAAAGCCACTACCTCACGAGTAATGACAAACTACATTCACATAGTGAATGTAGGAATCATCATAGTGGATAGAGAGTTTTAAATAAAACTCTCTAATCAAGGCAGCAGGAGGGGGATGCTCAACATCTAGAAGAGGTAACCAACCTCAACTCTCAAAGTTCCTACGAATCTCAAGATTAACCTCATCTAGGATAACTCTCCTTTTAGCCCAAACAAACCTAAAGATATTCAACTTCTCATAGGTTTCTTAATTAGATTTAGATTGAAATCTAGAGTCCTCAAAGTCAGAAGAGGAAGAGGGGGCAGTGTTTTTCTTAACTCTAGTTTTCCTAACCATGACTCTAAGAATAGGAAGGAAAAACAAGACAAAATCAAAAAAACACAAAACCAAGGGCAGGCTGCATCAGAAAGGGTTAGTGCATAAAATATATCAACAAATAACAATCTATATGATGCATGTAATGAATGCACATATGATGCATGCTCTAATACCCAAAAAAAAAATTGTTCAATTTTTCAACATTTATCCACAATTGACTTGAATAAAAGAGTTTTAATCAAAAACCCAAAATTTTGAAAAAACCACTTTTCAAAACTAAATCAAATTGATCAATTAATCATCACACTAGTTAGAAAACTTCATATAATGAATTAATCAATCAATTACACAAGTCAATTTCATCAATTTTAGCCTAATTGAACAAAAACTCTAATTTCACTAAGGTTTAAGCCCTAGAGTTTCAAATTTTTCCCAAAGCACAAAATTGTGCAAATTAATGCATGAGAATCATGTTTATATGAACTAGGAACAAAAACCCATTAATTAAAAATGAACAAAAACAACCCAAACATCAAAATCCCCAAAAACATTTTGTTCAAAAATTCTAAAGAAAATGCATGAAAAATGTAATTAAAATGGAAAAGAAATGGTATTTAGGTCTTACCAATGCTTAGGGACAAAAATCTTTGAAAAATTTGAGGAAGAAAAGGACAAGGGAGCTTGGATTGGATCAGTCGAGAAAGAGAGAGGAGAAAATGGTAGAAAAACTTTTTGAAAAGTGATGAACACGTGAGGGGAAAAAAACTTTTTGTTCTTTTCTTTCGAAACTTGATTGGTCGAGCACCGATCAGGTACCAATCGAGTCAGGCAAAGGGTATTCTTTAAAAACTCTTAAAATTTCGATCGGTAGAAAAATGTATTTGATCAATCGAAAAACATGTTCGACTGATCGAGCACCAATCGAGGATCAATTGAACCAAGTAGCCAAGCTTAAAAATTAAGGGATTTTTGATCTGCCAAAAACACATTCGATCGATCGAAATTCTGGAAAATGAGAATTTTGGGAAAACCAACAGAAGTTTATGCAGAAAACACTCAATTCAAATAATTTCATGAATGAAATGCATGAGAATGAGTTTAAAAGTTTTTCAAAAGCATTTGTTTTCAACCCATAACTTCAAAAACAAGGTTTTCAATCCTTTTTACCCCAAAATTTCAACCATTGAACATATTTTGTATCAAAATCATAGAATATATAATCTTGGATGACCAGACCAAATTCACACATAATTTCCTGTACTAGGTTTAGCAAAGAATAACTTATGAAGTGTGTGTAACTAGTAATAGCATGAGATATATGTGAGATAATAAGTAGATAGTAATCAATCACAATTTCTACATTATTCATCAAATAAATTTGAAGTGACTATCACCTAAAGAATTACATCATATAACTTTCACATCTCCTAGAAAACAAGCTTGCAACCACGCATTTTTTTTTTTTTTTGCCTTATCATATTTTGTTTTATTTTTTTAAGCATATTTTCTTTTTCAACTTTTTCTTTTAAAGGCAACACCTTATGATTGGCTAGTAAATAGTGGTGATATGATTATTTATGCCTTTCTCTTAGAATTTTTTAGTCCTTACAATCAAAGACATATGACTTCAAAATCAAGATCATGTAATCAAAAACTTTAAACAACTCACACACAACATGCACTACATAGCTAATACTAGCAAAGTGCAAAAAAATAAGCTCATCCAAGCTACCCAAGGTACATAGGCATGTTATGCAAAGATAAAATTGCCAACCTCAAGTACATATCCATGATATGTAATACAAAACACATTCTTCCACATTCCTCTTTTCTCTTTTTGATTTTTTTGATTTTTTGTGAAAAATAAACAAAAACAACTTAATATGAAATGCATGAATGTAATGCAATGCAAATCCTAAGAACAAAAGAAAACAAGAATCACGAAAATAGTCACAAAGGATTTTGAAATGAAGCACAAGAACCATGAAGGTAAGGATGACTAGGGACAATGAATAACACCAATCACTTGATGAAGTGTCTTAAACTTACTTCTATCAAGGGATTTGGTGAAGATGTCAGCATGTTGATGATTAGTAGGGATATATTCTAGAACTGCAATTCTTCTTTCCACAAGATCCCTAATGAAGTGATATCTAATCTCTATGTGCTTAGTCTTAGAATGTTGGATATGATTTTTAGAGATATCGATAGTACTAGAATTATCACAATAGACAACCATGGTGTCTTGTGACATCCCATAATCACCTAGAAGTTTTTTATCCAAAGGAGTTGTGAACAATAACTTCCAATCGCAATATATTTTGCTTCTATAGTTGATAAAGAGACAGAATTTTGCTTCTTACTCATCCAAGCAATTAGATTGGTATCTAGATAAAAACACCCACCAGTGGTGCTTTTCCTATCATCAGCATTTCTAGTCCAATATGCATCTAAGTACCCAGCTAGAGACATATTAGACTCTTTGCTATAAAACAATCCATAATCATAAGTTCCACTAACATATTTTATTATCCTTTTAACAACATTCAAATGTGAAACTTTAGGATTTGATTGAAACCTAGAGCATACATCAACACTAAAAGCAATGTCTGGATGGCTAGCAGTCAAATACAAAAGACAACCAATCATACTTTTGTATAATGTAACATCAACAAACTCACTTGAAGGATCATTAGTTAGCTTTGCACTTGAAGCCATTGGTGTTCTAACATGAGCAACCTTCTTGAGTCTGAATCTCTTGACAAGGTTTCTAGAATACTTTGCTTGGTTGATGTAAATTCTAGAGTCCGTTTGCTTCACCTACAATCCCAAGAAATAAGTAAGTTCACCAACCATACTCATTTCAAACATCTCCTTCATTTCATCTGCAAAAGAATTAGCAAGAGAGTCATTAGTAGCACAAAAAACAATATCATCAACAAAAATTTGAGCTACTATAAAATTATTCTTATTCTTTCGTATGAAGAGAGTAGTGTTTGCATTTCCTCTTTTTAATTCATGCTCAATGAGATAGGCAGTTAACCTATCATACCACGCCCTAGGAGCTTGTTTCAAACCATAGATTGCTCTCTTTAACTTGTAAACATCATCTAGTCTGTGTGGATCAACAAAACCTTTTGGTTGTTTTACATAAACCTCTTCTTGCAGCATTCCATTCAAGAATGCACTCTCAACATCCATTTGATACAACTTGAATTTTAGGTAACTTGCAATTCCAAGAGTATTCTAATGGATTCCAATCTTGCTACTGGTGCAAGAGTCTCATCAAAGTCAATCCCTTCCACTTATATGTATCCTTGAGCAATAAGTCTTGATTTATTTCTTATAATAGTTCCATGTTCATCCAACTTGTTTTTAAAAATCCACTTGGTTCCTATCACATTCACTCCATTCGGCCTAGGAACTAGCTCCCACACATCATTCCGAACAAATTGATGAAGTTTTTTATGCATAAAATTGATCCAATCAGCATTTTAAAGTGTTTCATTTACTTTCTTCGATTCGGATTGGGAAAGATAGAATGAGTGAATAATTACATTTAAGGCTTTTGATCTCAATCTCATGTTATCATTCAGACTACCCAATATATTTTTGGTAGGATGATTTAACCTGACTCTAGCAGATGGACCTTTGACTAAAGAAGTTGAGGTACTCTTTTGTCCAGATGAAGAGATTGGTTCACTTTATTTTTGCTAAGTTTCAAGAACTGGAGTTGATGGTTCTAAAATAGTGTCATTTAGCAATTGTAGATCTTCATCGTTATGTTTCCCAACATAGTCTTTAGGAAGAGTGTCTTCAACCTCCATAATCTTCTCTTGACCAAAAGGAGTGTCTTCTGAATGAGAATCTGGACATAGTTCATCATTGATCACCACATTTGTAGAATCCATGACTGTTTTAGTTCTGAGATTGTAGACCCTATATGCTCTACTAGTGGTAGAATAACCTAGAAAGTATTCTTTGTCACTTTTTGCATCAAACTTTTCAAGGTTCTCAAAATCACGTAGAATGTAACAATCACTTCCAAATATCCTGAAGTATTTAACAACAGACTTCTTTCCGCTCCAGAGTTCATATGGAGTCTTTTTGGAATTGGATCTGAAATACACTCAGTTAAGTGTATTGCATGCACTGTTAATTGCTTCTCCCTGGAAAGACTTGGGCATCTTCTTATTATTCAACATGACATGCGTCATTTCTTGGATAACCCTATTCTTCCTTCCCACTACTCCATTCTATTGAGGTGTCTTGGGTGAAGAGAACTCTTGTTGTGTGCCTTGTTCATTGCAAAAGTTAGCAAGCCTAGTGTTCTCAAATTCTCTTTCGTGATCACTTCTAATTGTGGCTATTATGATGCCTTTTTCAACTTGCAATTTCCTGCACAAGTGTATCATCTTATCAAGAGCTTCAGCCTTATCTCTCAAAAGCACAACCCAAGTATATCTAGTGAAATTATCCACAAAGATTAGAAACTACTAGAATGAAATACTTCTTACGAAAAATCGCCTGTACTTTATAACTAAATTATCTAATTCTATTGGGCCTTTCCAACTTTAGTTGTGGCTTGGAATGGGACCAAAGGATGGGCCTTGGGCTTTTCCGTCCAATCCAAAGTTACCATTAATTATATTTAATACCACTATATAAATATAATTGCACTCTAGGCCTTATTAATAAATTATATCCCAAGACTTTATTTTACACACAACCCCTTCATAAAATATTTGTAGTAATACAAAGTCATAAATATAGACTGCCACTTTGTAAATTACTACATCTTATCCTTAAGTACCCGGTTTAATCCTTTAAAGTTATTCATCATATATTTATGAAATCCAATTTCATAAATATATACTTTAGTAATTTCTTACCAAAGTGGTTAGGCCTAACTCTCTGAATAACCAAACACATTAAACTTATCTTAAGGGAATATTTTATATCTCCGTTAAGAGACTATGAATTCCATCTTGAGAATATATGTTCCATCAACACTAAATGTGGTTGCCCAACATACTGAGGTTTTGACCGTCACTTTAGATCTCACTCCTGATATATCAAAGCAACCTACACCTCATTCAAGTCCATTATTCTCTCAGGATTAAGAGTTCATGCAAATAGAAGTCGTGAGATTTATTATTCATTTGACAGTCGTTAGGAGAATAATAAATCCACAGCTACAGTTAATATGTATAACTTAAAACATATCAACATATCAACTAGAAGTCAACTTCCATGATGGTAGGCCCAATTTCATCACCGACTACGAACTATAAATTCTGAGTTTACAAAGAACTTGTGATTTATATCTTCTGTGACTTTTCACATAAATCACATACTATGCATCTCATGGACTATATGATAATGTCCAAATATTCATGTTACCATTATTTTAGATAAAAATAAACAACTTTATTAAACACAACATTAAGTCATACATAATGTCATACATAGCATCATACAATAGGATTTAAGGGCATATATCCTAACAATTATCCACAACTACTAGAATATACTTCTTTCCACCTAAACTCTGAACTTTGGTAGGACCCATGAGATCAATGTGCAACAATTCCCAAGGTCTTGAGGTTTGAACTTCACTTATAGATGGATGCTTGGACTTCACTTGTTTGTCCAACTGACGTGGTCCACATTTGCTCTTCTCTATCTTTTCAAACTTGGGCAAACCTAAAACTACTTCACACTTGGAGATTTTTTCTACTTGCATGTCCCAACCATTGATGTCATAGGTCTATTTGATTAATTTTTATGCTATAACATTTGTTGTTTTACTGGGGGTTATACCGTAACAATTGTCAGCAGTCCTAATATCAATGCAAATGAAGTCACCTCCTTCATCAAGTATCTCACATTCACAATAGGTGAAGAGAACATTCAATCCTTTGTCACAAATCTAATTGATGCTGAGTAGATTAGCTTTAAGCCCATTAACGTACTAGAAATCTTCAAATACAGGCAACCTTGGAATGTATACTATTCCAATACCTCTGATTACAGACTCTCTTCCATCTCCAAACGTGATTGTCCCAATCTTTTCTTCAAAAAGTGTCTTGAACAATGCTTTATTTCTTGTCATATGCCTGGAACAACCATTATCCAAATACCAAAAACAAGAATCACGTGCCTTTAAGGCGATTAAAGCAGTATAACACACATAATTATCATCACATGTAATTAAACTAAGATGTTCAAGGAAAGATTTAACATATGCAACAAGCCACACGATCCAAAAATAGACAAGTTGAATTTTCAACAAAAAGAACTTCAAAGAATCTATGACAACAAGGGTCAAGGATCAACTCAAAGATCAAGAGATCTAATACAAGAGTTAACCTGCTCCGATACCATTTGTTAAGTTTTAGGCCCCTTAACACAATATGTTTAACCAATATTAAGCCAAGTTGATTAACAAGTTTCTTAATTAAGTCTAAGTTAAACAAATATGTGTAAAACAAATATAATGCGGAAAGTTGAGAACACAAAGATCTGATGACCTAGGAAAACCAAATCGGTAAAAAATCTAGGGAGGTTTTAACTTAACTATCCTCAAGGTATATGAAAGAATTGAAGTTTGTACAATAAAACTTAGACCACTTACATTCTATTGTTACCTCGTGTAAAAAACTTACTACCACGACCATGTGACAGCTCCGAGTCCACGGACTACTTCTTTCCTTGATCTGCTGCAACCACAAGTTCTCCTACTTGTAACTTTGAGACTCCACTCAAAGGTTTGAGATATTCTTTAAAGTTTTTTATGCAGTAACTGAAACAACCATTAAGTTCTTAATGTGAATCTTGATCTTGATAGCTCAATGTGTATGTATGAAAGTAAACATCTCTAGATCTCACATAAGAATCAGCACACAATTCATTAAAAGACTTCTAAAACGTAACTAAGATTTTTCCTTTTATACTTGAAGTAAAACACTTAACCCTACACGTCATATGGGCTTGGGCTAGTTTGATAATATTTCAGAATTCTCTTGTTCTGCGAGATTCGATCGATCAAGCATTGCAGAATTTGACCATTAAATTCTTGTAATTACTCGATTCAAACCTTACTTTAAACCAACCTTTGACCAAATCTAAACCTGGACTAAATGTTTTTATCTTGGTTTGCCAACATATACAAAGTAAAGTTCTAATATATTAGTTCCTAAAGTCTTAGAACCTAACAGCCTACTATAAGCTTGAGTGGAATTTCTTTGTGGTGGTTCTAGCAACATTTGAATTCAGCCAGAAATTCATAAGATTGAAATCAACAGTGCGTCACTACTGTTAAATACACTTTATTGTTGAGTGGAAGTAAGGTAGGGGGGGCCCGTTACTCATCCATCGTTGGCAGTAAGGTAATGGCTAGGTTGATATACAAAGAGGTTAAAAGAGGCATGGTAAGTGGTGAGGGACGTGAAAGTGGCTAATTGTGCTCCAACAGTTTCTAAGCTTTTCTATGTGGATGATGTGATGTTATTTTGTAATGCTAGAATGACTCAGGTACGGGCACTGATGAATTGTCTTACTACATATTGTGAGTGGTCCACGCAGTGCTTTATTGTGGAAAAATTTGGTGTATTCGGTTCAAAAGGAGTTCACGTCCAATTCTTTAGGCAAGGCAAGGGAGATAATTTTGGATTTAAAAAGCTCCAACAAGGGGTGAAATACTTGGGAGTTCCATTGTTCCTCACAACTAACAAATTCAAAGATTTTGAATTTGTCAAGGAAAGGTTAGAAGCAAGAGTAGCCAAATAGAAAAGCAAAAATCTTTCTTGGATGGGTAGAGTAACGCTAATAAAGTTGGTGGCATTAGCCACACACAACCTTATACTATGACAATCTTTAATCTACCTAAACTCATGTATCTGATCAAGCAGATATATGAGTTTGGGTCAAAATAGAAAATGATGTGTGCCTAGCATACAAGGTTGCCATAAAAGGCAAGTAGGGATAAATGAAGACTAGCGAATGAACAAAATCTAGGTTACATGAGACTCAAAATTCTCTTGTGGAGATCGCTACATACACTTGCTGCCTTCTAGGGAAATGATAAGCATATATGTTCCTATCACTGTGTAATGTAGAATTGGAAACAACCATACATCTATTTACCCACTTCCATCTTCCGAGATCTATCGGGTTGGCAAGCCAACGGGGCATCAAGTCATATATCATCCATTTGCCAACCCCAACCCAATTGGTTGAGGCTCTAGTGAACTCATCAAAAGAGTCTCAATTTGATGAAGAGCAATAGAGTAATTCCTAATTTTCATTGCTCTTGCTTTTGATCTTTATTTGGAAGGTCCGAAATCAAGTTCTTCATAAAGGCCTAAAGCCATCCCAAGAGGATTTGAGAAGGAAGCTACAAAAATTAGTTATGGAACATTGGAGCCTGTCAAGCAGCACCAATTCTAGGCCTTTAAGCAGGGAGACCATGAGATGGAGGAAGCCCAATAAAAAGATCTTTTAACTACACTGTGACGCGGCAATGGGTGACAACTCTGCCTATGTTGCAGTTGTTGCTAGATATTAGAGAGGGGAATTGGTGTTTGCCAATTCAGAAAAGGTTGACACCAATATCCATGCCCAAGTTGATGCAAAAGTAATTTGTTGGGCAAACACTTTTGGCTAGCCACTTGAACATTTGAGATATAAGAACAAAGAGTGACTGCAAAATATGCATTGATGCAGTAAAGGAATCCAAGCTTCGAATTCCTTGGAGGCTGCTTAATTTTTTAGAAGAAATTCATAGTCTTGCTAAGTAATTGAGTTCCTTAGGGCCTGTTTGGTTGGTTAGTTTGAATAATGTTGTTTAGATATTTTTGATATACGTGTGAGGGGGATTTTTGGGAGTTAGCATAGTAAGGAGGTTCTATATAGTAAGTTAACTAATGTTTCAAAGGATTAAGCAAAATAGCATCTCAAATTTTAGAAACTCGAGATCTATTTTAAACTCTACTGTTAGAAACTCGCTTTGCACTTGGTGTGCACTTGCTAACTTGGACTAAAATGCCGCATAGATCTCAAGTCTTTAAGACTCGATTTCTACAAATTAAAAATCGAGTCTTTAAGACTCGATTTTCTAAGGAAAAAACGTTTTATACCTATAGATATCGAGTATTAGAAAATTGATATTAATTTAAAATTTGCATAGAACTCAAGTCTTATAAACTCGAGTTTCGCTGGGAAAAATTATAAATACAGATACACGCATCAGTCTACAAAATTATAAACACAAATAAAAACCATTATTAGCCCTTACTCTCTCACCCATAACACTCAGCCTCACTAACTCATTGCCTTATTCACCCATAACTCTCACACCACATTGCCTCTTACTCACCACATTGTCTTTCTCACTCCTCCTCCCTCTCCACAAATTCATATCTGAGGTAAGAGTTTTTTTATTTGATTGTCATTGTAGTTGGATATTATTTGTTGTTGGTTGTGAGTTAAAGAGTTTGACTATTTATTTTGTAGATAGTTAACATAACTTAGTTAAGATACTAATATTGTGAATTAGAACTTTGTTTTGTTAGTGTTAATTTTTTGAGTATTTATTTGCATGGTTTTTGTTACCAAAATTTTATTCATCATTTCTAGGCTCTTATTTTTATCATGATCTTACAAGTTTTTTTACTTTATTCATCATTGTTTTGGGTACGAAATGGGTAGTAAATGAATTGTAATGAATGGGTATGTAATCATGCCCTTTGAATGGGTATGTAATGAAGTGAGTGACTTACTCCCTTCGAATGAATTTTAATGAAATGGGTATGTAATTCATGCCCTTTAAAGGTGTAATGAAGTGGCTTTATTTGTATTGGGTATGAAATGGGTATGCAAATGTTATGGGTATGTAATTAGATAAAATGTTACTTTTACAGGGATTTTGGCCTTTTTTTTTTCGGTATCGGGTATGAAATGGGTAGTCTTAACATGATGGAAAAATGATTTGGATATAAAATGTGTGACGAATGTGTAATGAAATTCATACCCTTTGAATGAATTGGAATTTGTACTTTGTGTAGTTTGACTAGATAAAATGTTTTTTTTAACTAACATAGTAACTTGACTTTAACAGGTTTACAATGCCTGTAATTGATATAATCCTATACCACGGTGGTCCACTTAAGGATGCCAATGCAAACAAGGGATTGTCGTTTGAAGGGCCAGGTATAAAATTCTATTTTACCCAAGTTGATCGTAGGTTGAAGACCCTTGATGAATTGAAGATGATAGTCATGGAAGAATTGTGTGCGAATCCTGTTGTACACAACATATAAATTACTTATCATATGCCACATGAAGTCTTGAAGCACCAGATTAATTACAAGCATATGGCGATAGAAACAGACAAACATGTAAAGATCATGTTTGACAAATTGGAGAGAATACCTGAAGTAATGATATTGAGTTATAAATATAGTTGGAGCTGCATGCAGAAGTTGGTATCGAGGAAATTCAACAAACAACCACAAGTTTATAAGTTACAATTCCAGAAACTCAATATGAGTATTCTACACATGTAGAGGATGATGATGATGATGATGACGACGACGATGATGATGATGATGACAATGACGATGTTGATGAGACTACTGCCATTAACGGTGAAGATTTTGTCGATAAAGATGAGTTTGAAGAGATAATTGAATGATGGGACTTTGGGGACTTTGAGAGGGACATTGATGATGATGAGACATTGGACGGTAGTGAACCTGATGCAGGCAATGTTATTAATGGAAGCACTTATCCACACTTTCACTTTGGGGACTTTGCTAATATCACCATCTATTATAGCATTATTCTTCACCATGTCACTTTCAAACTATACAAGAGGCTGTGGAAGCACTTATCCACATTTTCACTTTTCACTCTTCTAGGTTAGCTAAACCAATTTTTGAGTGTCACAATCCAAGAAACAAAAATTACAGAGATGACTCAATGCATTATTTATTATTCTTTAAGTAGAAGGGAAAATAGAATTGCACCTAATGAAAGCAAACATTGATGAATAATGTTATTTTTGTTTCTTTCAGAGAGATGAACTTAACACCCCAAAATTGAGTTTTGAAAACAAAAGCAGTTCCAAATAACAAAGTAAGGAAAGAAAGAATAGTAACCTTCTGGTTCTGGGAATGGCTCAATGGGTTTGGGGCGCTTGAGTGCGCTCTTGAGGACTAGAATCGGAGGTGGAACTAGCGAAGAAGATGAAGAAGAAGAAGAATTAGTGGACTTAAAGATGAGTGGACTTGAAGATGAACTTGAACGAAGATCATTGACCTACACATACCTTAAAGGAGGATTTTGACTGAGGGTCTTCGGGCCGCCGATGAGAGGAGTGTGAGAGTGAGGTTAGTAACTAAGCGTGAGAGTGACTAAGCATCTCTGTCAGAGTGAGAGTAACTGATTTGGGTGTCTAAGAGGGAGTTTAGGTTTGAAATGTTTTTAAGAGGGAGCTTGAGAGTGAGAGAAAGCGAGAGTGATGAGTCAGGCCAGATTTTAGGTTTTAAGTGATCAAAAACGTGTTTCTGAAACTCGGTTTTAGAACGGAGTTTTAATAACATTGAAAACTTTTAGTGAGTTTTATAAACTCGATATCCACGTGGAAAACTTTGTCCATGTCATCATATAAAAAACCCCAAAATCGAGTATTAAAGACTCGATTTTTAAACAGATCTCGAGTTTTAGAAACTCGAGATGATAGTTTCCCAAATTCTTTCATAACCGGGCAACTAACAAAATTGTTAGCATAGTAAGGTTATTTGGAAAAAGAAATCTACGTGTGGGTGAAAAGTGTGTTGAAAAGTGTGTTAAAATATGTGTAAGGTTATTTAAAATGTGAAAATGTTAATTAGAACTAACCAACCAAACAGACCCTTAGACTTTTGCTAGGTTAGTCACCAATGTTACGAGGCTGCTCTTGTGCTAGCTATGTGGGCTTACAAGAACTCTTTGTCTGATTTTATTGTTGAAGCTTTTGCCCCCAGTATCTTGTCAATGTTATCTTTGGAAAATCATTAAAATAAAATAACATTGATATGTTTTGAACGCAAAACTACTTATTACCAAGTTAAATAAAAGAATATAGAAAATAACACGGCAAAAAGTTGTGTGAATTATCTTCTAAAAAGAACGCTGTGTGAATAACCCCTGATATTTCTGCGTAATATATTATATGTACAACATGAATTTAAGAAAATAGTTTTTTTTTTTTTTTTGAAAAAATATAAGAAAATTGTCGACTTGTCAAGTTCTTGATTAAATTTTAATTAAGAAAAATTGTATTTCAAGTCATAATTTTTTTTTCTTTGACTGAAATCACCATTAATTTATTGTTAAAAAAAATTACAAGGAATATTTATGCTGGGAGATAACCACAATCTCTGAAGGGAGAATTACAACAACTACATACTAATCCATCACAATATCATCCCTATGAAAAAACATAAATTACAGAAGTGGATTTACACACAATTAAGGACACTACAAAACATGAACAAAATATTATACTCCTAGACAATATGCAAAATATGAGTTTTTTTTTTTTTTGAGAATACTAAGTATTTTAACACACATTGAGAGAAGAGAGATCTTAAAGATACTAACAATGGTGTATATTCAAAATGACCTATCTCTTGGATACATAGTACAAATTTTAAACTTTTTTAATGCAAAATATGAGATATATAGACACATATGCTAACACATTTCAACTTTTAAAGGTCTATTTGAGATCCGTTTATTTTACTGAGTCTAAAAACTTTTTGTTGAAAATACTGTAGATAAAGATAAAAGTTAACTGAAATAATACAGTAGAATCCATGAATAATACCAAAAGGTGTAGTAAGACCTATAAATAATAGCAAAAATAAGTTAAATAGTATAATAAACTGATTTTTTAAGTTAGAGCTAAATGCATACTTAGCTATTATTTTTTTAAGCAAATGTTATTTTTTGGTATTTTCAAAACGTTTAGGGGGTGTTTGGTATATGTATTTGAAAACATGTGTGAAAATATGTGTGGATAAAAAAATGTGTAAAAAAATGTGTAATATTGTTTAAAAATTGATAATATGTGTTTAAACAAGTCTAACAAATAGGACCTTAGAGCAACCACATCAGTCCCTCTAAAATCTTCTTTAAAAAAAAAAAAACTACCAATTTTACACATTTTGAGCAAAAAAACACCCACATCAGTGGGTGTAAAAGTATGCAAAATTGTTCAAATCCATTCACGAGCAACAGTAACCGTGTAAATATACACGGTTACTGTAGCTTGTTTATTCTTTATTTTATTAATTTCCGTTCACTCCTTTTTTTTTTCTCTCTTCTTCGTGCTCAACAAACCCAGTTCACTGCTCATCTTCTTCTTTTTCCTCAGATGCACACAAACACACCCGCACACAAACACATCCACATAGACAAATCAACACAAAGATACACTTGCTCAAAAAAAAAAAAAAACAGAAATACACAAATACAGATCGGTGCTTGATTGGATCGGAGCTCGTATATTGTGGATCGGAGCTCAGATCGGGGCTCGTGAATCGGAGCTCGAAGCTTGTGGATCGGAGATTGGGAGAGTTGATCGAGAGGGAGATCGAAGTGGATCGGATCGGAGCGGAGGGAGAGTTGATTGAGAGGGAGAGTTTTTTTTAGGAGAGAGATGGGTATAAAGAGAGAGAGCAACAAACAAAAATGGGTAGAGAGAGAGAGAGGTGCCTAATATATATAGGGCAGTTAGAAAAATAATAAAAAAATGTGAGGAAATTGATTATTTAATTAAAAAATGTGTAGAATAGATGAACTAATATGGGTGTTTTGTAAAATTGAATGTATAAAATAGAAAATGTAAGTTTTTAGTATAAAATAGATGTGTAAAATGAAATAACTAATGTGGTTGCTCTTAGAGTTCTACCCTTTCTTCGTTTAAAATGTACATTAACAAATCAAAACACTTACTAATATCAACCTTTTGAACTTATTTAGCTAACATTTTGTTTTTTTTTTGTTTTTTTTCTTCTATAGTTTCTGGACCCACCCCATTATTTGCGAATCCCACGACAGTTTTTTTTGTTCGGCTTTTCGTGCATGTATTTGGCTTATTGTTTTGCAAAGTGGGTTTAGTTATTGGATCCAACGTGCATTAAGTCACGGCAACGATAACTGGTTTTTTTTTTTGGATAAACAAATAGAGAGGAAAAAGGGTTTTAACCGTTTAACACCAATGGTGGAGCCACGTTAGGACCAAGGGGGGCTCCACCCCCTCCCAATTTTTGAAAAAACAGCGCGTTCGTCTGTCACTGCTGTGACTTGTTGTTCGACCATGGTTGTTTCTTCTTGGTCGGCCTTTTTTTTTTTGATAAACAACTGTTCTTTCGTTAAGAGGATCAAAAGGCTGTTTTCAACTTTATCTTTTGAACTTTTGTTTTTAAACCTTGTCTAGGTTCCAGTACCTTTGAATGACTTTTTTTTTTTTTTTTTTTTTTTTTTATGTCACTTTGTTTCTTTTGTTTGCTTGTGTCAGCCAGATAAGACCTTTTCCCAATTTTTGTTAAAAAAAAAAACAGCACTATTATTTAAGCGTCTGTCACTGCTGTGACTGGTTGTCTCGACCATGCTTTGTTTCTTCTTGGTAAAAATACTTCTTTAATTTTCGGCCTTTACTTGTAGTCTTACGTTAGTTTTCAAACCAATAGTTTTACTTTCAATTTGTATTTTTAAACTCCTTTAACTTTGCAGATTTCATTACAAATCATAGATTTGAGGTAAACTTTTTCATACATCAAATCTCAGCCCCCTCTCTCTCTCTCTCTCTCATCTCACTTTTTTGTCTTTAATAATGATTGCATGAAGTTTGTTTCCCTCATGTTCATTTTTTAAATCTGATTTTTTTTTGTTTTTAAACCTTGTACAGGTTTTTTATTTTGCCACCAAGCTTAACCTTTTAAAGCTCAATCGAAGGACATCATTCTTACGTTTTTTGTTTTTTATTTTATTTTTTTTTTTATGTCACTTTTTTGTTTCTTTTGTTTTGTTCATTTTTTTGATTTATTTTTTTGCCACATCAAACATGTTCTACTTTATGTACAGGATTTTTTTTTTTTTGCCATTTTTATGTACAAGTTTTTTTTTGCCAACAAGATTAATGTCTTGCCATTGTAATGCTCATGGTTGAAGGTGGTTTCCCTCAGGTTTGTAACGTAAAAAAAAAAAAAAAAAAAAAAAAAAAAAAAAAAAAACAAACGTTGGTGGATTGCAAAAAAAAAGGAAACCAACATTGGTGGTTTGCAAAAAAATAGGAAACAAAACTTGATGGTTTATTTGTAACGTAAAAAAAAAAAAAAAAAAAAAAGAAACCAATGTTGGTGGATTGCAAAAAAACAGGAAACCAACGTTGGTGCTAATGCATAATATTCATCACACCCCTAGGTTTTTTTTTGTGATTAGAAAATGTAATACTCCCAAATTATAATAAATGCTTTAAATTAATCCTTACCCAAAAAATAGAAGAGCCTCTGCGCACGCGCGTGAGCGCGTGCTCAGAGGCTAGTGGTTGTATTAAATTCTTGGACAGAGTGCCACGTCCTGAGATACAAAATTACCTTTTTATGATTCTAGAGTGTACACTTTGTAATATTTTATTCTTTAATTCATGTTTATTTTGGTGATGTTTTTAAAGTTTTTTTTTTTTTTGGTTTCTCACAATATTTTCTCAAAACTTCGCGTTGTGAGATACAAACTTACCTTTTTATGGTTCTAGAGTGTTCACCTTGTAATATTTTATTCTTTAATTCATGTTTATTTTGGTGATGTTTTTAAAGTTTTTTTTTTTTTTGTTTCTCACAGTATTTTTTATTTTTTCAAAGTGCTGGTGCCTGGACTTGAACTAAGGAGCTCCTAGTCAAATCCAAGACAACCACTTTGAAACCAAGTGCCCAACCACTTGGCTAACCCCACTAGGTTATGTTTTTTAAGTTTAAACTATATCTATTATTATTTTTATTTGTTAGATTAATGGGTCAATGTATACAGTTTTTTTTTTTTAAATAAATATGATTAAGATAGTATGAAGAAGTAATTAAGGGTTTATTCACATTAAAAAAAAGTAATGAAAGGTTTATATTTTTAAAAACTCTTAATAATTTATTATGATTTTCAAATTGAATATATATACGTGCACACATATATTGTTTCTTTATCTAGACTAAAATAGCCTCTCATATCAAATTGACTCCCTTGATTATACGTTACTATTTTAGATTAATTTAATACACAAAAAAAAATTATATATAGCCCTCCTAAAGATAAATTTTTGGTTTTGCCACTATTTAACATAAAGACACACCACAACTCCACTCAAAAATCATGGTAACCAACGATAACAACATTATAGTCTCTCGCAATGGTAACATTAGTTTTTTTTTTTTTTTAATTTCTTACACTACTTTTAGTAAAAATAAAAAAATAGTAATCAACTTATTTTATTTAGCTTTTAGTTTTTATTTATAATATTTTCAGTAAAAAGTTAAATAAGTTTATTATTATTATTATTATTACTATTATTATTATATATGAAAGCCTTCTACAAATGAAGTTCTATAATGCTAAGCCATTAATTGAGTTCTACTTTTTTTTTTTTTTTTGAGAAACAAACAAACACACACATACACATATATAGGAGAAGGGATAAGATAAGGGAATACACTCACACGCCAATACCAAAACTGCATGCGGCAGTTAGTGTAGCGGAACAAGTGATAAACCTCTTTTACTTTGTATTAGTTGGTCTTCAATTGTGTTTGATATGTTTAGCGGGTTATAATTAACTCAACTAGTAAAATCTTTTATGAGTGACTAAGAGATCTGAGATTCAATTCCTACTTACACTAAAAATTTATTGTTGTCTTAATCTGATGATTAAAAATTATTACTAGAAACAGATTCTCTTTAAAAATAAATGAATAAATAAAAGATACTATTCCAGCAATATATTTATTTGTATCTTTAAAATTGAGAAACGGATAAATTTGGTGCCACAAAAAATGGCACACAAAAGGCCACAACTCACCACGTGGTGAGTTGTGGTTGGTGGAAGGGTGGTGGCGGGACCATCCTTCTACCAACCACAACTCTCCACGTGGTGAGTTATGGCTTTTTGTGTGCCATTTTGTGTGGCACCAGAAGGACCCATTGAGAAACAGTCATTCATTAAATGATTGTTGATAACTTTCGGTCATCATACTTTTAGTTTCACCCACTTGCAACAGTCATTCATTCAATCACTATACATGAATTAACCGACACATCGTCCTCTATGCAGGTTGATGATACCAATGAGCATTTAATCAAATCGTTTGAAGATTTAAGGAATGTTGGGTTGGTTAGTTTGAATAGAGTAATTCTAGTAGCATATCAAAATGTTTAATTTTGGCTCCAACTTGTCTATGTGATAAATTGTGGTTGGTGAAGGAGTGTCCTTACATGGATCTACCATCACCTCTCCATTAACTACAACTTGTCACATGGGCAAGTTGCGGCCAAAGTTGTGCATTTTGTTGTGGCACTAGAATTTTTTGTTTGAATAATATTGGTTGGGTGTTTTTAATATATGTGTAGGTGAAAAAATATATTGAAATATGTGTAACGTTGTTTAAAATATAAAAATATTGGTTAGATCTACCCAACCAAACATGCCCTTAATTTTTTAAAACAAGATTTTCTATATAGAGATGTTAAATATTATATGTGGAATTGGTTTTTCTACCCCCCCCCAAAAAAAAGAAAAAAAAGGCAGCCTCTCTTGATGTGTTGACCCATTGTCCATAATGAAGCACTACCCCTTGCTGTAAATTAACCCCTTAAAATGATTGTTGATAACTTTCTTTATAATTGTAATTAATGACAAAGTTTCAAATATGGACCACACAACTTCTTCCTACACATTTCTCAAGAAAAAAAAAATAAATAAAAAAATAAAAACCTATTCACGATAATAACAACAAATGTTTTCCATCATTCAAACCAGTGCAGTGAGTTTAGTAAAATAAAATAAACCAATGTGGTGACAGAATTATCCTGCAAAGACAGTTTACTAATGTGTTACGAAAATGCCCTTATCATAATATAATGTGTTTGTAAAGATAAAAATATGAGAAAATGTTATTGTTAACTATGCTTAAGAATATTAGGTCAAGAAATATTTTTCTGAGGAAAAGAAAGAGTAATTAATTTGTTAACTTTGTTTTATATTTCTTATAAAATAATGGATGTATCAAAGTTTTCATAAAATATGCGAAAAATGTTGAGAATGAGGCTGTCTGGCTGGAAGAATGTCCCAGTCTAGTTTCACGAGCATGTGCTAAGGGTGTAATTTCCTTCCATAGTATTTGAATAAAAGTGCCGAGTCTTTCCCATAAAAAAAAAAAAAAAAAAAAAAAAAAAAAAAAAAAAACCCTAAGACCAACGGTTAATCAGATCCTAAAAATATTTACCAAAAATCTCTGTCTTTTATTCCACGTTTTCAACTATTTGTAACGTACAAATCACAGTATCATTATGGTGAATAAAAAGTTCAAAAACCAATAATTCAATCCATAGATTGTCAAGTCTGAAGATTGGTAGTGGCGAGCATTATGAAATCCTGTTTTTAAACAAATCCAAACAGCAGGGAAAACAATTATTGTAACCCAACCAGGAATTGATTCAGAAATCCTGTATCGAAATTTTAGAGGCTCAAAATAGTGTTACACATACAATGATTGACATATGACAGAGGAAAAAGAAGTGCTCTAGTGTCACTTGTCCACTCCACAACAAAGGCAGCACTAAGCCGCATTTTATTGACAAAAACCATTTTCTTGAAAACGTTTTTCAAATTTTGGGTGGTTTAGTGAGTTGTAAATATAGGTCTAGCCGAAAGCAATTTCCGGGGGCAAGGAAAAAGAAACTGTGAAAGGTGTAAAACGTTTTGGGGAAGTTATATTTGGTCTGTGGTACAAATTCAGTTGTCTTATAATTTGTTTCACTGTTTAGGGGTTAAGAACTTAAAATTGGATCTTTTTAATATATTGTTTTTAATATTATTTATTTATTTTGTCTTTGGATGCACAATAGAAATTAAATAGGTGTTCTTCAATGGACAATATTGATCATAACTTCTTATGTTTTACACATTTGAATGTAGGGTGATTTTGGTTTAACATTTTATAAAACAGAAAGTTTTGTAAAAACTGTCAAAAAGTACTTAATGAAAAGAATGAGTATGTAATTAGCACTTATAAAAGTGGGTGTTTGAGAAAATTTTATACGCAGATTTCACCTTATTATTATTATTATTATTATTATTATTATTATTAAATATTATTATTATTACAATAATTTTTGTCTTAATTACATTAGCCATCCCAAAAAGCAAAATTGTGTTTGGTGAAAAATTTTAAACGCATATTTTAGACTCTAAAATTTGGTTTCTCACGTTTTGGCATTGCACCTGCTGAAGTACAATTGCAAAAAGCAACTATTGCATTAGCTGAAACTAAATATTATCATAGGAAAAATGTTCACTTCTCCTAAAATTACCCACAATTTTTAATGTAAAACCCAACTTTACTTCATTCTAAAGACGCTTTAATTTCAGCACATCTCATGTCTCACATATGATATGACGCAAAGTTTGCTCCTCTATACCTGTCAAGGCGACAAAGCACACCTGACACCTGGTATACTTATGGCCCATTTACAAAACCAAAAATCTAAAAAGACTTTTTTTTTTTTTTGGCTTTCCCCAACTTTTTTTTAAAGCATGTAATCACTATGTTAAAAATCACCACAAAACGCCATAAATGTCAAAGATAGAGCGACCAAAATAAACTTAATTGCTTAAATATATTGTTACAATTTTTCTTTTTCTTTTTCTTGGGGATCCTTTTAAGGGAGGGGGGAGCAATGGTAGGGGCAGGGGCAGAGAATATGCACCATGTCAGAATGCCTCCGATTAACGTAACTTTAATAGTCAAAGGAACCCTTGATGCCCTCAAGACTCTCTCCCATTGATAGCCTGCAATAATATGAACATACATGAGATCAATTGGTAACTAAGTAGGAGATTATGTATGTTGTTACTAACTGACTTCTAAGAAGTAATGGAAAAGCAAGACAAACCAACCAGAAAGATATGGCCTACATAAGTTTTGTTCATTTGTGAAGAAAAGGAACATAGGAGATGCATAAAAAACACTATCAAAGAGTCCTGCTCTGAGATTAAAGTCTTGTAAGGATGGTATCAGTTCTATATGGGTCCCATACAAATATTCTTTACTTCTTTTATTTTTTATATCTAATAGCGAATTCCAATGGCTAAGAAAAATCCAACAGTATGTGACTGGGTTACGTTGCCAAACAAGAATTTTGGAGTTTTTGAGAGAAAGTGAAAACTGAGTTATGAGTTATGGGTTTTGATTTTAAGTTATGAGTTATGAAAACTGAATCATGGCCAAAACAAACGAGTCCTTACTGTTTAAAAAAGGGCTCTATGGTGACGGAATATTAGATTTGAAGGAGAGGTCTCTTTGTAGGAAGGAGGTCTATCAACGCCTAAACCACCAACTTTCTCAACTCCTATCACCACTGCCATTAGCATTGATACCATTTCACCAGATACCATGTCAACAATTTCAAACACAAATCCCCCTTCCTTATCCATACCTCAACCCTCACCCACTACCCCCTTTTGCTCAATTCCCATATGTGCCCATCTCCGTCAACTCCTTTCTCTGTGCCACCCCATCCCAGTGCAAAGAAAATGGCCAGAATCAGCTATTGCACCACAATAATCAACTAATCTTCAAACCAACTCAACCATTCAGCCAAATAAACCAACCAAATCACTACCCTTGCCTCAAAACCAAAAATCAGCAATACCCATTCAGCCCAATTACAGAGCACCCTTCCCTCAAATCCAGATATAACTCAGCTCTATGTTCATGTTATCCAAATTACCAGATGTTCCTCTCTGACTTACAAGATCCAGCATTCTGTGAGAATGAGGTTTCAAAAGACTGACACAAGAAAATATAAAACAAGATGTGTGTTTAAATTAGGTTTTTGCTGAGAGCTTATTTGCTTATCTGTTGAAAATAGGCAAAACTACTATTGTAGTTGGAAAAAATGAGGTTTCAAAAAGTAATGTATAAGCAAATAAGCTAAAAAGCTAATCCAAGTATAACTGGGCAGAATCAGGGCATGTTAGGGAACCTCACTTATCCATCCATGCAACAACAGAATGGTTTTTTGGGTTCTTTTTCCTAAACCGATGGTATTAATGTAGGGATGGATCCAATGCTCCAGTTTTCAAGGTTGGTGCCATCCTGCACGACTATCTTCACCACTGCAAATTAACTATAAAAACACATTGTGGGTTCGAGTTCAAAAATAACCTCTCCAAGTTTTTGTTTTTATTTTTAAATGAGGGTAATGTAGTCTGCCAATCACCCATCCAGATCCCACACAAGTGAAAGTTTTATGCACTAGGTTTGACATTTTATCAAAAGAGAAAGAGGGCAAAGCTCCAGTACAAGGGAAGTATACAAGAGCAACACAAAAGTTAACACCCAAAACTACAAAGATCAAGGAACTCCAAAAAAGATGGAGCAACTAACAGCCCCAATGCTCTTCAACCAATCAGAAAGCAAATTAAGAAAATAGAACTTCAATTGAAGCACAGGGGATTTAATCCCTTCAAAAGCCTTAAAATAACATTCCTTTCATATGCACCACATAAGACAAGGAGGAATAGCATTCCATACATCCACACTTTGATGACCCTTGAAGCCACTCTTCCAACAAGCTAGGAGTTCTTTCACTGAGTAAGGCATATCTTGAGAGACACCAAATAAAGAGAAGCCATAGACCAAAGGTCCCAAATGTTTATTACCTCTAATTTTATTCTTTTTGAGGGTGCTCCTACATTGGTTTCACTTTCAATCTTTGCAAAAAGTTTTTTTTCTTTCAATTTTTTATTTGAATTCTTGGTTTCTTTGTCAGATCATTTAGTCGAATTGTGTAATCACTAATCAGTAATTCTGATTTATTACTTCAAAATCCATAATGGAATATATCAATTCAGATTATGGGATTTATAGAAAAGATTCTGTAGTTTGGCCTTGTGTGTGGTCAAATACATACCAAATTCAGGAAGGGGTTACTCAGTAGGTGGTTTGACCTATAAAACTTCAATGCTGCCCCATGATGTGTTTGCTGTATATTTCCTGTCATGCCTTTGGTTCCTTCAAGCGAAGGGTCTTTGCGCTTTGTGCTTGACTATGATAAATCTAGAAATTGCCATTAGAAGGCATTAGATGTTTGTAGATACTTTAAACAACATTTTAGGAAATCCTGTGTATACAATCTGCTTATGATACGTTCACCAATTTGCCATTAGCCTCAAACGCCAATCTAACAAGTTGATATTGCAACTTATACTTGTATATAGTAATTTTCATACACTGATACCAATCACATATTCATGCTCATGTACAAGATCCATTGAAAGCGCACAACCAGACCAAAAACCTTGGATCTCAGAATTCTTGCATTTGGCAAGATCACACATCATTTTCTCCATAGTTCCATACAGCATGTTATAAATTTCCTCTTGACTTGTTAGAGCTATTTACTGGTGGTTAATTTCTACTACATGTTTGTCCAGATATACCCTTATCGTGCCTTTAGTGTAACCCCCATTGTAGCATTGTCCTTGGCAGCAAAACTACACACTCTTCTTTTGATCACACCAAATTTTGGTGTGATATGCAGCTGAACACTTTAATTAATATGCAGTACTCAGTGATGACATAGTCATCGCAGATGTTACAATTGCAGAGGTCTATGCCTTGAGTTTTGACAGGTCAGAGTCACACTCCAAAGGTCTTTAATTTCAGACTCTGATTTGTATAAATTTTGCTAAGCTTTAAGTCCTATATCTATCCAATGCCTTGTATATTTTAACTATCCATTTGGATCAACAGTGATTAATGTAAAAAGATTATCATTATTAATTCAATACTGAGTCAAGTGGTGAGAATTTACATAGATTCAAATGAGCGAATGTGTCAATAAAGTGAATTAGAAATTCCCTTCATTCATTATTGAAAAGACAGATGAAAGGAAGGCTTTAGCAAAGGCTTATAACTAGCTCTTCCTTTATGTCAATGTGTCTTATGACTATCTAATCAGCCAAACTGATGATGCAGAAAGCCTTCTTGTTGCAGAGAGAGATACGCTATGTTTGGAAGTTTTGAGAGAGAGGAGAGTAGAAGGAAGGAGAGTAGTGGAGAAGAGAGTAGAGGGGAATGGTTATCCTCCACCTTGTTTGGATGTTTTTAAACTTAAGTAAGGGAGAAGAGAATAATTAGTCTTTTCATTTGTAATTTTGTTAATACAGTAAGAACAAATTTGATAATTCATATGGTCAAACATTTTTATACTCCACTTTCCTTCCAAATCTCTCCAATTTGGGAGAATTAAAAATGAGGGGTTAGAAGTAGTTCAAAACCCTCCAAATTCCTCCCTCTCCTTTCTTAAAAAACATCCAAACAAGGTAATTTAATTACTCTACTCTTCCTTCTTTTCCCAACATCCAAACAAGCCAATAGTCAAAAGAAGGAGGCTTCTGCAAGCAATTCTATAATCACAGGGAGTTCAGACCCTACTTAATGATGGCCGTAAATGAGATGCATGAGATCTCTTTGAGTATGAGTCAGGTGTTGCAAACATAGGGGAGCAGTCCTAAAAGACCTTCTCCAATATCTTAAAGCAGGAAGACAAAAAAAGCTCCATTTTGAGACCGCAACCCATTGTGGAGCACTTTCTCACTGATCTAGTGATTTAAGTACAAGACTTGATATTTTTTTTAGGGCTTCGGTACATGAACACAATTGGAAGGAAAAAGAGTCGAAATTTAGACTACTCACTGTAGTTCTGCTTATAGAAGAGATTATTAGAGAAGAGACAACCCATTTATGATCCCAGCTGAGAAGACTAATAAAAGGAAGGATCAAGAATCATAAAGAAATTCTAGTTTGCTTGAAATGCTACAGGTGGTTAGTGCTTCTGACCACAATTGGTGTATCATAAAATAGGTTTAGTTCTTAGAAAGGAGAAATCTAGCGTTCTTATTGCCCATGGGCTGGATACACAGGTAATGGTTGATGCTTCAGAGTAAAATTAAATAAACTTAAAACAGCTTTTCTCAATCTTTAAAGGTATGATCGGTTTCTCCTTTGTTAGTGTGATTGCTTAGGAAACCTAGCCGTGACTATCTACGGTTCATCTTTTATTATTTCCCAACAAATTCATTATTTTAACAGAAATCAACCATTAAATACTTTCAAGATTCAATCTGTAAAATAATAAAATAAATATATAAACAACTCAACTATCCCTAAGTCATTAAACATTAAATCCGATCCAAGAAACCTTCAAGAATTTATCCAGAAGCCTAATTAGTACTAATTTTTTTATAAAGCAAACTGCACAAGTTGGTTCAGAAGCCACTGCAGTTTCTCTTTTGCGTTGTTCAGCTAGGTTGGTGACCTTCAAACACCTCTATAAGTGGGACTTTTTTTCTAATTCAGCACTCCCCTAATTAAAGCCATGGCTTACACTTCTCCTATATCTATTGAACCAACAAGCAAAAGGCTATGATATTACATTATTCAAACCAAGATCACATGAAATGTTAAATCAAGCCCTGTTGATTCTCTGAGTGCCTCAAGTTGTTAACCTTCCCCATTTTAATAGCTAAATACATGCCTAAGCTCCCAAACAGATAAGTTGAAAGACCACTCAAGTACAGTCCAGCACCAAAGAAAATCTTTACAATTAAATCCCCACGAAACCCCTTAGAGTCACAAACCACCATTGGCTGAGTTAACACTTAACACCCACAAATCTCATACCACTTTCCCCTTTTTCAACAAAGAAGTTCTAAAAATAATTTTTTCCTCCTATGGTAGACATGGGTTTACCTCTCTCAAAGGAGTCACTAAACACTTCACTTCAAATTTCTCAATGAACCACTGTCCAATCCTGAACCAACCATCTGGGTAAGTCCTCAAACCATGTTTTGTTTCAGCCCAAATCAAAGTGTCCTTCATGAATCAACAATTCAAAAATATTAATAGTTTTTAACGTAACCCTATTTCATCATATCCACTCATGTATTTATTTAACTACATTTTGTAAACTTGAAAATTTTGTTAGGATGATATACTTCTTTATTTCCTGGACAAATTTCTCACCAAAACACTATCATAACTTAATTAGTTATTCCACCCGAAGAAATGAAGCTACATATCAGGTGACAGCTTAAGGAGGGAGTGCGGAAGAGAAACTAAAAAGGAGGAACCTGAATAAGCCTAAACACTTTTAGGATCTCCGAGGTTATAGCTTTCCACATTTCCCAACAAAAGATAACCCAATAGATGGAGAGGGTAGGGGGATTTCTAATCTAGGAACCAACCTTCAACCACCATACAAACAAAAAATTGAATGCAAGAATGTACAGATGATGCAGCTAGCACTGCAATTGTTGGTTGAATTGAGATAGCAGTCAAGAATCAATCAGAAAAGAACTACATAAAATCAATGTCTCCCATCTAAGTAATAAATGAGTCAAAGACTTCAAGTCTAGGAAATCTAATATCTCTTTTATTTCTGAAAGAGTATTAATGTCTTTTAATTTCTGTGTTCATAGAAATTAGGAGTGTTAAAAGGGATTTTTATTTTTAAAAAATTCCCTGCAATTTTTTATATGTTTTAAAATATTTTGATAGTTGTTATTTATAATAAACATTAAAACCTAAAGATATATAATAATTAATTACTAAATCCCCATCATGTTGTATCCTAATTTTGTCATGAAAGGCTGAGTAACTGTATCTTTCAGTAGTAGTGTGGCTGTATCTTAGGCCAGAAAGCAAAATTCTATCAACAGTTAATTATTATCTTCCTTTCGTTATAGCTGCCGAGATCAATGGATCTCCTTGTAAGACATAAGAACACTATAATCTTTCAGATCGCACCAACAGATGACTAGATTTTTTTTTTTAGATAATCAGATATGTGGTGTTTTCAATTTTATTTTTTATTTTTGAGTTTCAACTTATAATGATTGCTTCTGATGATTGCTCTTTATCATTAAACCACGAAAAAATTCTTTTATTACATTGCATGATTAAACATATCTCAACTCAACTAATAAGCCTTCTACACTTATAACAATAATACCCAAAAAAAAAAAAAAAAAAAAAAGACATTAAACTTACTTGTGCATACAGTACTTGAATTCTTGGCTCCTAATGAGATCTTTCTCTCCTTCCTCGAGCTACAATTAAACACAATCATTTTCAACCCCAAATACCCAAAAAACAAACAAAACCCATAAACGTAATTCAATTTCCAATTAAAAAAGGAGTTTTTTTTTTTTTTTTAATTTTAATCTCACCGGATCGCTGCCGTAGACGAGCTCATAACAAGATGGAGAAAGGCATTTCAAAGCACAATTCTCCTTATCAACCACTGAAGACTTGCATTGCCAACCCCACATTCCGCTAGTTTTAAAATTAAATTAAAAAAAAAAAACACACTCAGAAACTAATAAAAAGTCTCATTTAATTAATTAATTAATTACACAGTATATTTATTGAAAGCGATCAATTGTTACCTCTCGATATCTGCATAGCACTCGTTCTTCTTTTGCCTCGTCTCAGCATCCTGTTGTGTTTACAATTTTTAAATATAAAATATAAATAAAATAAAGAGAAAATAAAGAGAATTTGGATTTGAGAATTGCTTACTGAGATAGGGCGACGAGATTTGGCAAAGGCTGTAGAAGAAGATAATAACAGAATTGAAATTATCAAAACCAACAGAGAAGAAATTCTCAGAGGCTTGCTCTTCTTCTTATTATTACTATTACTATTACTATTAGCCATTTTGAAACCCAATTTTTTGGATATCAATTTGGGAGAAACGATTAGAGTCGTTGGGAAGTATATCGGTGCAGTCGATAGTCTGACTCAGATACTCTCGTTTTTTTTTTTTTCCTTTTTTTAATGAAACTTCTTCCTCGGTTTCTGTTCACACATAAAATTACTGTTCGTCCCTAAAAATCACCTTCATTGGCCAATGAACAGGCTACACGCGCGTGTCTCACTTAAGTGGAAAAAAAAAAAAGAAAAAAAAAAGAAAACGTGGGAGGGGCTGAAACGCAGACGTGGGCATTTCAGCCCCTCCCACGTTTTTTTTTTTTTTTTTTTTTTTTCCACTTAAGTGAGACACGCGCGTACTGTTCATTGGCCAATGAACAGTGATTTTAGGCCAATGAACAGTAATTTTATGTGTGAACAGTATTTTTTACACATTAAAAAATTATTTTGCTACAGTATTTTTCAGTTTTCAGTTTTCAGTTTTCAGTTTCAGCTGCATCCAAACGGACCCTAAATGTTGAAATCTTGCTTTGAAAGCACGATTTTACTTAAAATTTTGTTAAAATAAATTTTTTTCAATTTTCATCATTGAGTCCGTTTTGTTTTAAATTTTGAAATTGTGGTCTCAAAATACGATTTAGATAAAATTACTAGATACCAATTCAAATAATTAATTTTATAAATAAATTATTTTACAAAAAAAATTTGGGTAATAATGCCTATTTCTTTATTTATATTTAAAAAAAAAAAAGATATTTAAAACATATGACATAATTGAGTAAATAGGTACATAATTTAATCAAATTGTGGAAGATTGGAGGAGTCCGTTTGTGGGATACTTGGCAGAAGGAATCTTATTGCAGAAGCATAACGAGAGGTACAAGCTTAGAAAATTGGTGACTCGTTACTTCCTACACGACAGAATCTTGCTCAAGAAAGGGTATGAAGGAGACCCACTACAATGTCTAGGGCTAGAAGAGGCCAGGGAAATGTTGAAGGAAGTGCACTCAAATGAGTGCAAAGAACACCAAGGGAGGAAGAAATTGTATTGATGCATCTTGCAGATGGGCTACTATTGGCCTACTATGAAGAAGGACAAAGAAAAATTTGTAAAGAAGTGTCATGGTTGCTAGGTTCAAGCCAATCTAACCCACACCCACCGTAGAACTTGCAAAGCACGGTTACCCCATGGCCTTTCCACACATGGGGACTCGATTTGGTGGGACCAATCAACCTGCTTTTTAACATGAATATCTGGATCCTGGTGGCTACAAAGTATTTCACCAAGTGGGGCAGAGGTCATACCACTTTGCAAGGCCACCAGAGGAGCTATAGCAAACTTTATCCA